>CAUYQG010110666.1:0-14421 GCA_963574415.1 Tarsius wallacei | reverse complement strand
AATAAATCAAAAAAAATTAGCCGGGCGTGGTAGCGCGCGCCTGTAGTTCCGGCTACTCGGAAGGCTGAGGCGGAAGGATCGCCGGAGCCCAGCAGGTTGAGGCTGCGGTGGCCGGAAGCGGCCACTGTACTCCAGTCTGGGTGACGGAGCGAGACTCCAACTCAAAAAAAAAAAAAAACAAAAAAAAAACAAAAAAAAAAAAAAAAGAAGTAGAAATATTCACAATGAGTAATGGAGAGAGTGTCCAGACAAAGATTATCTCAGCATTTCAACAGATTGAAGGACAGTCCCTTGACTTAGGTGGGGAGCTGAGTGTTATGAGGTTGCCTAGAATGGAAGGGACCCCATCCTTTCTGAGATCCTTAAGAAAAATTTGTAAAAAAGTTAAATGAACAGTGAAACTTAATTGTGCAATCTTTACAACATGTTCATAGGCATGAAATGTGTGTTTTCTAAAAGTAACACATACATTCATGTAAGTATTAAGGCTATTATTAATATTTCATACCAACAAAAAATTGGTACTATATAAACAAATATGTCCAGAGAATTCTATAGAAACTAGAAGAAGTAAAAAAACAAGTAAAATGAAATCTCAATTACATTAAAATTATATTAAATAAACTTCTTTCAGAGTATTTAAAAAGCACACTAATACAATGAGAAACATTATAATTTCTAATGTTCCTGCCATATACTGAGATTGTTTGCTTTTAAATTTGGTCTCACTGTCATGAGTTAATGACTCATATGCTATAAATTTAGGTGGTTAATTTTTTAGTCATTGACATTCTTCATCTTTCGTTGGTATTCAATTCTATTTTTTAACTTTTCCTTGAAACATTTTTTAACTATGACTCTGTTAACACTAGTATTGATTTCTATACTATTTGTCTATTCTTTCTCGATTTATGGAGTTTTTGTTCCTTTTTTTGCATGACTCCATTATTAGCCTTTAAAATATTTTAATTTTATTATTTTAATTTTATTTTTTAAAGTTTTGGGGTACAATTCAGATTAGGTATCCAAGGGGGCCATTGCACAGGTAAAGTCTGGGTCTCCCTTTGGTCTCCAATTCACCTGGTTTGAGATCAGGTACACTTATTGATGAAATGTGGACTCCTGCCCAGGCAGTTTCCCATTATTGCCAATCCCACCCCCACCTACCCCACACACACCTTTTTTTCTTTTTCTTTCTTTCTTTCTTTCTTTCTTTCTTTTTTTCTTTCTTTCTTTTTTTCTTTCTTTCTTTCTTTCGTTTTCTTCCTTCCTTCTTTCTTTCTTTCTTTCTCTCATTCTTTCTTATTTTAAAAAGATTTGGGGTACAGCTCAGGATTAGGTATACAAATGTTCATTGTACAGGCAAAGTTTGGGCTTCCCTTTGGTCCCCACTCTGCCTGGTTTAAGATCAGGTACCCTTATTGATATTGTGTTCCCCACCCCCCTGGCAGTATCCTGCTACTGACAACCACCTTCTTACAGTATTATGGTAAATGTTCAGGGTTTGCTTATGAATGAGAACATGTATTCAGTTCTTTGTTTCTGTGATAAATCATTGAGTATTATGGACTCTAAATCCATCCAAATTTTTGTGAAGTTTATAATTTTTTCCTTTTTTATGGTTGTATAATATTCCATTGTCTATATGTACCACATTTTTAAAATCCAGCCCACAGAATGGGAAAAAAAAATTTGTCAACTGTATATCTGACAGAGGCCTAACATCTAGGATCTACAAGGAACTCAAGTGGGCTGAAAAGAAAAAAGAAAATAGACAACACTGATAAAAAATGGGCAAAAGATATAAATAGACACTTCTCAAAGAAGACATACGAACAGCCAGCAGACACATGAAAAAATGCTCTTCCTCACTAATCATCAAAGAAATGCAAATTAAAACTGCACTGAGACACCACCTGACTCCAGTCAGGATGGCCATCGTTAATAACTCAAAAATCAACAGATGCTGGAGAGGATGTAAGGGACACTGTTGGTGGAAGTGCAACTAGTACAACCTCTGTGGAAAACAGTGTGACGATTGCTAAAAGAGCTAACAATTGATCTTTCGTGTCACTGGGAATACATGGAGGAATTCAATTCATTCTATGAAAAAGTTACCTGCACATGCATGTGTAGCATTATTCACAATAGCAGAAATATAGAACCAACCGTATGCCCATTGCATATTTTAGTTTTATAAGTACTAATTTCTTCTTATTCCATGTCTTTTCTTTGTCTCATGGCTTCATTTATCTTCTGTGACCCATAATTTATAAATTTATTTCTTTATTCCAAATATTTTCTCAGAGTTTTCAACCCATGTATCTACTTGCCTACTTGACCACCTTTTTCAGATGTTTTCAATGTAGCTCAAATTCAAAATATCCAAAATCAAAGTAAATAATATTCATTGCAAACATGTGAATGAAACTTTGTGAATTTGAGCAAAGTAATTATATAAACATATTCCTGTATTTCTGAATGATTCCATCTCTTTATTCAGTCAAAATCTGGTATTAAAAAACAGATACAGATGTCTGCTAAGCTCTTTGTATGAATATCAGAATGCTCTTCGACATCTTCAGTCCTGGTTGAAAAAGGATCATGTTTACACATAAATCACTATTCAGCTATAGGGAAATTTTGACTTACAATGTGAAGAGAAAGTGTGATATAAGAGAAGACGCTTCAGACACTTTATACAATTGTTTTTATCACAAATTTTGTTACAGTGCCTAGCACATTGTCAGCATGGTCTATATCTAAACTCTCTCTCTTTCTCTTTCTTTCTCTGTCTTCATATACATGTATATATGTATGTATATATATATATATGGCCATATATGTGTAGTCAATATTTATGTTCATATATATTTAATGAGCAAATGAATAACACATATTTCTGAAATTACATTTAAAATAGAACTATGAGTCCCAGCAAAATACAAATGGACTGTAATTAAATCCTGTACAACATTATAACTGTATTAAAAAGCAAATAAGCAACAACAAAAATAATACAATATCAGGAGAAAAAAGTTCTGAATTCCTCCAAGAAAGTAAATTCTTCGAAATGTTTTATTTTAAGGTATTATGATTATAGTTTTGGACAAAAGTGCTGTAATTAGGCATATAAAATAAGTGGCTCCTTATGTAAGTGTATGTAATGTACCAGCATGAGAAATGACTGTAGCTGAATAACAAATACTAAGAACTGGTTTTTAGTCATCAACCAGGTCTCCTTTGTGCTCTCTGAAATTAGAAGAATAAATTTCTGAGCTTGGAATCATGGGCCTACTGCCCAGAACGGGAAGTGCAGTTGTGATCATAAATGTTACTTATTTCATGAAGAAATTAAGTTTTCCACCTCATTTTTATTAATATCCAGCTGTAAACATTTAGACTCCAGGAACTGGCAAGAGATTCTTAGTAACAAATTGAAAACTAAATACTTCATTTTATTAACTTAAAAGGCATCAAAACTGTAGCCATGTGTATAACCAAATAAGTATTTCAAAAGCTATAACAACAATTTGTTTTTGATTTTATACTTAAAATAACAATATGGCACAATGATGTATAGTTTGGCATAAAATGATTTCCTCTGGGAAATAAAGTTCATTCACGATATGAGGATTAGACATATTCTATTGACTCTCAAATTAGCATATGCTACAATGTTTTGCTGTAGTATATCAGCAGAAATGATCAAATCTATGACCTTAAATTCAGTCCTAGTTGGGTCACTAATTTGGGGTAATTTTGAACTTCTGTGACATCATTGATACATGGAAATAGGTTTCCAATTTCTCTCTAGCTTACAAGATATTGGAAAGGATCAAAAAATTTGATAAAGAAATTTCAGGTTAATGTGGTTAGTTACTGCATCTGATTTATTTTCAACAACTTTACAGTTGAAATGCACATTACAACATTAAACTGCTTTCTAAGATAGCCATGAGCATTTCAGATCCTCACTCATCTTACTTTCCAGTGATCTAACACCTATGTCAATGTGCATTTAAAGGGTACACATTCAATCATGCAATAGATTCAGGGACAGAGCAGACCAACTACAGCGAATTGCAATTTGAAATGGAAGACAGTAATTAGGAATGTTGAACATAGGAAGATAATTAGAAGTGGGGCATCTAGGCAATGGTGGGGAAATTCTTAGGAAACATAATCAAAAAATTAAATTAATGAAAGTATAAGTTTCAGCTAAGGGAAATTTTCTGTATGGAATGTGTATGCATGTATTTATATTTTTTTATTTTTTGAGAATTAAGACAGAATGTATAAAAAAAGATGTACAGTGTGAAATATATAGTACAAACTTATTCAGCATTTAACATTTGCATCTGCAGATCAGTAAGTTTACCAGACCCAAAGAAATTTGAATAGACTAACTCATAAATATCTGTTCTGTTAAATATCTGAGTTTCAAGAAAAAGAAAAAAAAATTGTCCCAATTATTTTTATTGTGGAAATTATCTTGTGGACATATTGAGACCATATACAGAAATTGATGTTTGTATATGTTTTGTTTCATAATTTGTGTAATATTTACAAAGCAACCAAAAGTACCACAATATAAAGTGTAAATGTATCATAGTTATTAAATACTATAAAAATAAATACATGCATGCACACATATACACTCACTATGCTTACACAGAATATATTTACCATATGTCTGAAAAGAATTATAGAATGCTAATAAATTTTTCTATCAGAAAAATTGAATTATGCACTATTTTTCTTTCTCTGTTATAGTTCATACTTTTAAATAAATATATATTGCTCGAATAATATCAACATAAAATTTCTACAGTGAAATAATTGGTGAAATGTTTGGATTAAAATAAAATTAGATTTTTACTTTAAGTCAAATGAAATTACATATATTTTAAAGAATTATAAAAATAAGACTTGATAGCTGATTAAAGTAAAAAAAAAATGCAGATAAATATACCGAGGGCCTTAAGGAGAGAGCCATTGTTTATAAAATTGAAATTTTTAAAAAATACATTTTTTAATTTTAAAGATGTGGGGTGCGATTCAAGGTTAGGTATACAAATGTTCATTATGCAGGTTCATGTTGATAAGGTGTGCCCCCCTTCCCTGGCAGTTTCCCACTACTGCCAATCCTTTTCCTATAGTGTTATGATAATTGTTCAAGGTCCACTTATGAGTGAGAACATGTGATACTCAGTTCTTTTTTTCTGTGATAGATCACTCAGTATGATAGATTCTAAGCCCATCCACGTTGCTGTGAAGTTGATAATTTTGTCCTTCTTTATGACTGCATAATATTCCATTGTGTATATGTACCACATTAATTTTATCCAGGCTTCTTTCCATGGGCAGCATGGTTGGGTTTCATGTTTTTGCTATTGTGAATAATGCTGCAATAAACATGCGTGTGCAGGTATCTTTTACATAGAGTGATTTGAGTTCCTCCGGGTATATTCTCAGTAGGGGGATTACGGGGTCATATCGTAGGTCAATTTTTAGATCTTTTCCCACAGAAGCTATACTAAAAATCAGTGTTTTTGTTGGATGAGCTCCCTCTTATTTTGTTGGTGTAGTTATTAATATTTCTGGAAAATGATTGATACGTAAATATTAAGAAATCATACACATGTTCTAGTAACTCTACTTTGAGGGATTTAAGGTAAGAACCTAATCAGAAATTCACATACATATTTATATATAAGAAGACTCATTATGGAAATAGTGGAATATTTTAGTACGTAGAAATGGCTATTTAATTCCCATATATTCATGACAGAAAATGTTGTAGAAATTAAGTTATCAATATTTCTTCTAAAGAATGTCATATAAAATGTTTATTATATAATAGGAATGAAAGTACAAAGTGAAAATCTGAGTAAAGGACACAATTAAATCCGATTCTATTTTCTTTAATAGAACATAAGTCTTATCGGTAGCATTAGATCAGAGAAACAGAATCACTCCACGTAATATAAACAAGGAATATGCCATGGGGATTAATCCTTACACAACTATGGGAGCTGGCAGTGAAGTCTAAGCAAAACTCTTGCCACTGAGTCTGGTGATGAACCTGAAATCATTATAGGTCAGAGGGACTGGCGGGAAAAAAAAAATCTGAATGCAAATTGAGGGAGAATAAGGATGAATGGGGCAAAAATAGACAAACTAGAATTTAGAAGAACAAAATGGAAGGCACAGCTACCTCTTAGGGCCTCTAACCTCAATGACACAGATGGCATACAGGTTACACTAGCATCCATTGCTACACTGGTGCACACATACCTGGCCCAGGATTCAGCAAGCTGGAGAGGAAGATCTACTGGGATGAACTGTCAGATCCGCAACAGAGTGTGGGAGCCACTGCCGTGCTGTGGGCTCTTATCCATTCTTCAAGCTTCCTTCCATTTGTGTTGCCACTCTGCCATGTCACTTTTCAATTTTGCTCAAATCTCCCTACGAACCTGGAATTATGCAAGGGAAGAACTTCTGAAACAGGAAGTTCCAGCTGAACTGAGTTGACACAATGTCATCACATATGTATATTCATGAATATATATGCATATGGTGATGTAATTCAGCAATAGGTAGAAAGAAATAAATAGATATTTCTTTTGGTAGGATGATGGATAATATTATTCTGCTTTACAGTTTCCTAGTTTTAGACCATGTTTTTTTTTTTCTAAACAAAAAAAGTAGTGTTTGAAAAAGCTAAATATATGAATTTCTGAAAAACTAGTCAAAAGTAATTCATAAGCATCTTAAAAGAAACCAGAGGTTATAAAATTGATGTAAAGTATAACCTACCAAAACATATTAAAAGGTTAAAACAATCTGGATGAATATCAATAGTTGTGACAAGAGTTGATATTCTAATAAATAAACTCACAAATGAATAGCTCGGTAATAAAGCTGGACAAGTAAAATAATAGAAAATGCATTGAAGACATAAAAATAAACAAATATTAAATAAGGTGAGGCACTAATAAAAATAATTAAAACAAGTTTTTTTAAACCAATCAAGTTATAATCTTTGTAAAAGAAAATGGTTCAGATTGATGAGAATTTGGTAAAATGGAATACACTCTTAGTCTGCTGGTAAAATACAATTTGCTATAGTTGTTTAAAGGTATGATTTGGAAAGGACCTTGTACACTTCTTAATCCAAATAACTCATCTTACAAGTGGCAAATTTGGGCTAAGCTTCCTAGCACTTTAAAGCACTGTCAAAGTGGAGAGTTTAAGATCAGATCCAGAAAATGAGAGTAGCTGCATTACTTCTGGCATTCTAAGTTTACTATTATAAATGGCACTAATGTGTATTCTTCTTCACAGAATTATATGATAAACAAATGCCATAAAAATGTGAATATAGTAAAAGGCCAAAGGTAACAACAGTATAACAATGAAATCACACAAACTCATACACACACACATACACAGAGAGAGAGAGAGAGAGAGAGAGAGAGAGAGACAGAGAGAGAGAGAGGAGAGAGAGCATTTTCTCTGAAGTATATTTCAGATCTTTGTATGAGGTTAAAAACAAAAAACAAAACGCACATATGGGCATATGTTACTCTCCTATGTTTATCATGGGAGGCAGAGTTCTTACATTAAAATATTTTTGTTTTATTCTTTTTTATTTGGATTGTTTGAATGGTGAGGTAAGAGCACGTGTTCCAATAGAAAAAAAATCGGGTTATTTTTTTTTAAATGATAGAGTATTCGTTTGTTGTTAAAACTGAGTTCAACTTTCAATACTCTGTTCTGATCATTTTAGTAGATCCTCCATGACACAGCCATTCAATATCATGCTTAATTCCATCCCATTACCTGAGTGCCCATCTTCTCTCAACTCCTTGCAAATAGGCACTAGCTAGTTGTTGTGAAGCAAATTCCATGCTGGCAATCAGATTCTCTTTCCATTAAATTCTTGTAGAACTACTGCACAGACAAATGGCTTCACTCCTCACAGCAAACACATTTCAGCAGAATGGATTTTAGGACTTGCTGTGCTTGGCATTGATGGGTAACCCACAAACTCCAATAGACCATACATTGTGGTAGCAGCAGTAGGGGCAAGTATTTTATGAGCAATGTGAGGTGGATGATAAGTCACAACATAATTCTACTTCACTGCAGCAAAAGTGGAAATATCCCTATTTCAGAATCTGTGATCTTTTAATCCAATTTCTTGTGGCAAATATTTAATTTGTTCTCCTTGCCATTGGTTCATACCTTAATTAGCAAGCTCTGCAGAAAAATCAATGACTATCTCGTTATTAGTTTTGTGTTGTTATCTAAAGTTAAAAGAAAGAACAAAGAAAACAGGACAAAACTGATGAGATTATTTTAATTTTATTTCTTCAGATTGACCGTTCTTTCCTGCTGATTATTCATCAAGTTGCACCTGCTTGGCAATTATAGCTTAATGGTGTCCTTTGGAGCTTACAATGCTCATTAGCATTCTAAACTCCCCCCTGAACTTTGATGTCAAAACAAAGCAGCATCTCTCATACCTGGAGGTCTAGCAAATGTCTAAGTGGGCTCAGAAAGGAATCTAAATATCAAAGGCAAAACAAGACTGACCAAATCCCTGGTTTATTTTCTTTGAAGTTACAAGATTTCCTTTAATTTTTAGGCTTTCATGGATTATCAACTGTGAGGGGATGCTATTTTCAGAAGAAGATTAACCTTGTATATTGCATATAATCCTGTTCAAAATTCTGGCTCACTGAGTAACAACAGCAAGGAGTAGAAGGGTGCCTAAAATCCTTTGGAAGAAGTCTGGAGCAGTTAGACCAGAGGGAAGTCCAATTTGGATGATGAGATTTTTACCCAGAAGAAAAACGTGGAGAGTGAACCAGGAATTTTGCTGAGTTTTATGCCTTTGCTGGCTTTGAGTTCTGCTAAGGTTTTAAAGGTTGAACATCTGTGCATACATTTGTTCTTTGGAGTTAGAGAGTAACAATGAACATATATACTGTAGACACAGGTGTGTCATCTGAGAAGAAAAACCACAAGTAAAATAAGACATCTATCTAAAAGGTGTTTTGCTTATATGTTCAGTTTTTCCAAACTACTAATGTGTACCTTGTGTGTGAAATTATGATCCATGAAGTTCTCTGAAAGAAGATGCTGACCAAGAGGCTATCATTAGTTAATACAACCACACAGCAGAAAGCACTATGTGTAGTAATGACAAGCTTGTAGGTGTTCCTATAAGTGAATGAATCACCACATATACTATTGCACTTAAGCACTACTTAAATATTTTTTTCTGCTTTCAGATATTTTCTGCTTTCACTGTCAGGAGATTTAGGAAAAGGGTAAAGTAAAAATAAGCTCACCACTTATGAGAAACTACTGCAAAGAAGTTAGTATAGATCATTCAATTATTTCTTCTCTCCATGTATTTCATTTATTGTGAGGACATATATACTGTACTTAAAATCACAGATACTTAATACTTTCAAGTTTTCTTTCTGTCTTTTTAGCGGTATTTATATATCATCTTTATAAAAAATTTTTAGTTATATGAAATAGCTGAGGAACTATTTATATTGTGTAGGTTTAACTGATTCTGTTAAAAGTACAAGTTTATAAATATGAAAAACCTGTTATTGTAAATATTATAATATTGTATATAAACTTAGTAAGATTTTAAATAAAAATTAAAATCCAAAAACATTAGTAAACATTATGTTTTAAACTGAACATTTTAAATTACATTAAATTTGCAGATCAAATTGTTTTGAAAATAACTATTCAAATGTAACTTATCTAATATGCATAAATTTATTTTCACCTAAAAATAATAAATTGTTTTTCTTAAATATCTCTACACCTAATTTTAAATGTTGCTGGTTTACAATTTACTCATCTGAAAATAAATAATTATATATGAGAGTGTACCCTATCAGTGTAATTTTTTAGTTAATTTTAAATTTTAAAATCACTCTATTTTACTATTAACATAAAATAAATTTGGTTTTTTTGTGTAATCTACAGTTCTATGAGGTTTAATATATGAGTAGAATCATATAACATTACCACAATCAAGATACAGAATATTTTCATTATTGCTCTTTCCCCAAATTTTCTCATGCTGAACATTTCAGTCATACATTACCTGTAAATTTAACAACTGGAAACCACCAATCTGTCACTATACTTTTGGATTTTCTAGAATATCTTTTATAAGAGTTATCATATAAACATATATTTTTTGAGCCTAGTTTCTCTAGCATAATGCTTTTAATGACCATCCTCATTGGTGTGTCTACTGATAGGTCTTTCTTTTTCATTCTTGAGTAATATTCCATCATATAAATGTATCACAGATTATTCCTTCACTCACTGAAAAACGTTTAGGTCATTTTCAATTTTGCATGATTTTTGAATAAATCCACTATAAACACTTGTGTTTGTGTGTGAATTTTATATGAACATAAAATTTGTTCTTTTTGCTTTTCCTCCTTGGGTAGACTTAGGTGGGATACAACTGCAGATTTATTACATGGATATATTGCATTGTAGTGAAGTCTGTCCTTCACCTGAATAGCATATAGTGCACCCATTAGGTAATTTCTCATGCTCACCTCTTTCCCACCCTTACATTTTTTGGAGTTTCCAGTGTCTATTGTTCAACTGAGTTCATGTGTACACATTAATTAGCTCACACTTATAACTGAGAACATGCAGTATTTGACTTTATGCTTCTGAATTATTTTACTTAGGATAATGGCTTCCAGTATCATCCACATTGTTGCAGAACAAAGGGTTTATTCTTTTTTATGACTGAGTAGTATTTTAAGTGTATAATGCCACAATTTATTTATCCATTTTTCTGTTGATGGCCACTTAGGTTGATTTCATATCATTGCTTTTGTAAATAGCACTGCAATAAAGGTATGAGTGCAAGTCTTTTTTAATGATTTATTTTCTTTTGGCTGGATACCCAGTATTAGATTTGTGGATCAAATGATAGTTCTATATGTGTTTCTTTATTTAAGATAGATACTCATGAATGGGATTACTCCATCATAGAAGAAGTGAAAGTTTGACATCAATAAAAACTGTCAATTTTTCTGTGAAATTTTCCAATTTGAAAGGGACGTTTTTTCTCATAAAGTAAAGCCAAGTCATTTTATATAGTTAATATGTTTTTGAAATTCTAAAATTTTAAAAAATGGAAACCTATGTACTTGAGATTAAGGGATCTAGTTACCTAGTTTTTAGGTCAATTAAGAGTTAGTATAAATCTAGGTAGCTATACCATGTTATAGATTCAACCAATCTGTTTACTACTTTATATGATTCTGAATTATGTTCTTAATTTTTCTGCATATTGGGGTCATTACTACTATAGATATTTCAAGGGAACTGTTTACCACAAATCTACAGTGGTCACTTTGGTCAAATGCTGTAAGATAACTGTTTCTATATAAGGATATTTAGAACAGTGCCTAGCAAACCATATTGGCCATAATTAACCATAATTTTATTTTTATTTTATTTTTGATTTCACGTATAACTTTGACTTCTAAAACTTAACAATGTGTTTCTAGAAAATAAGGTAACATTTGACTTTATAGACCAAAATGTAGCAGCACTGGCCTCCACTAGGGAGTTAGCTAAAGGAGAATGGAGACATTTAGGTCCAAAGAAAGGACATCCAGTTAGGTTCTCAATTTCACAAGTGATCACCTCACTTATGCCCACCAACTAACCCGTTAGTCTTTCTTTTCTACTCCCAGTTCTACTCCTACATAGGAGCTTGAATTAAAGCCACTGAATTGCCCATTGGCTAGCAAAAATATTGCAATGTACTTGCCTTCCAAGGGCACTTTGGCATTTTCCAAATCTCCCACCCTCAGGAGGCTGCTTTAGGCAAGTAAGAAAGGCCTTTTTCCCACTCTGTCACCTACACTTTAAAGATGTTTTGCTGTGTCCATAGTTTCAATGTTCATTTGGGGCAACTGTCTGGAGTCTTCTCTCTTGTGTTCATAGGAGACCAAAAAATTATCTAGGATCAACAAATGACAAGATATGATTTCTTAAAGTCTATCCTTAGCTAATTTTTGTACTTTTTTCCCCATATCAAACTACCCTCTCTCTCTCTGATTTTAAATTTTTTAATGGCATAAATATCCAAAGCATTTTAATGGCTATAAATGCATTCCAGAAAAGTACATTGACACTTCATTTCATAACCAAGGCAAACTTACTTACTCAGTCTGATGATTACGTTTCTATTTGTAAAACAAAAAAACAAAAAGAAATATAAATGATGGCCCTTTATATGCAAACATTTACAAACATAAAAATGACAACTGCTCACCAAATACTTGTATGTTAAAAATAAGCAAAATTAAATAGCAATTAGTATGTAATATATAGATATTTATCTATCAGTTATTTTATGTTTCATTATTTTATTTATTTCTATTCCACTACTAAGATTTTCATTAAGATAGAGTGTGAATTTAAAGATTTTGGGTTTTAAGTCTCACATCCTTGTTTACTTTCAAATTACTTTTGCTGTTCTTAATTCTAAATATTTTTGGTACATTTTAGAAAGAAAATTTTGTCTGGGTTCTCGTGTCTGTGATTTTGATAGTCGATGCTTCATGGAAATTTAGTTATTTCAATTGTATCTGCAGAACTTCAGTTGCTAATTACATGAAACTTTGCTATATTTCCATTACAGAATTTAGCCCTGACATCTTTTTCTAGGCTAACGTTGTCTCTCTGGAGTATACTAGGTATACAGCAGAAGAAGATAAGATACATATCTTTCTATTCTTCAGTGCTTCTGTAATTATATTTCACTCTTATAGGACCTATGCAAAATAAACTTCTGCACTCATGAAATTCTGTTGTTTTAGTTTGGGCAGTAATTTTTTCACTAAAACATTATACTGGACATCTGTGCTTCTATTATCTGGTCTTTCCAATCCATCCTTCACATTGAAGACAGAGGGCGTATTTCCCTAACTATTCAAAGTTTGTATATTCTACTTCAACATGTCACTCTATATTATTAAAACCCTTGCCTTGGTCTACCTTTCCAGTCTTCCTCATTACACAATATCATTCTTCAGAATCTTCCACCAAGCATCGGCATTTCCTTTGTATGGTTGTACATTTGAGTCTGATGTTCTTAAAACTGAAATATCTATACTAGGTCTCTATTTTGAAGTACTGCTCTCTAAAAAAACCGTATCACCTTTCTTTAAAAAATAAAAAAATAAAAAAACAATGCCTTACAAAGTTTTCATTGAATGGAGATAAATCATACAAACAAGGGAAGTTATATATAGTTTTATATAGTTAATATGTTTTTAAAATTCTAAAATTTAAGAAAATGGAAACCAGCATTCTTGAGATTAAGACCTCTAGTTACCTAGATTTTAGGTCAACTTAGAGTTAGTATAAATCTAGGTAGCTATACCAGGTTATAGATTCAACTAATCTGTTTACTACTTTATATGATTCTGAATTATGTTCTTAATTTTTTGGAAATTTTAAGGAATTTTTAAGAAATACTCTGCTCTCATGATTTGTCTTTCCATAGGATACTTCTCATTTTTTTATGCCTGCAGCAAGAAAGAGTAAATGATGTTAGGTAATAAATAATTGAATGTCAAACCCTAGATGATAAAACCATGAATTGTGAATGTGTATATACTGATCACTCCACATGTGCAAATTCTTCCATGGCTAACCTTAGAAAGAGTGGCATTTATGTATTTCATTTTATATTCCTCAAGAAAGCATATGCTTAAAAATTTAGGTCAAATAAGATTCTGTCCACAAATTCTTTCTCAGTCTTCCCATACCAGGTTGAATCCTGTGCTTCTCTGTCATAACTAATACAGCTGTACCTGATAATTAGGTCTGTAATTGTCTGAATTAAACAGCCATCCATGATTAACTCAAAAGGATAGATTTTACTTTGTTTACTTTTATATGTTTTATTATTATTTATACATTATTTTGCAGATGGTAAGCCCTCAAAAACAATCATTTAGTTGAAATAAACTTTAAAGAATCTTATCAGCAATTTCCAATTTTTTTTTTTCCTTTTTTATGCAGTTTTTTTTTTTTTTTTGTATTTTATTTTATTTTATTATGTTATTGTGGGGTACAGTTAGGGGTTAGGCATACAAAAATATTTCGTTCAGGTACCCTTGTTGATAAGAGGTGTCTCCCCATCCTCAGATAGATACCCACCACCATTAATCCCATCCCCCACCCCCTCCCCCCCCCCCCCCCCCAGTTTCCCACCACAGTCAGACATTTTCTTGTGGTAATACGTTGGATGATCAAGGTCTACTATATGAGTGAGAACATGTGATACTTAGTTTTTTGTTTTTGTGAGAGGTCACTCAGTATTATGGA
>CAUYQG010110662.1:0-72313 GCA_963574415.1 Tarsius wallacei | reverse complement strand
GCAGCCTCGACCTGCTGGGCTCCGGCGATCCTTCTGCCTCAGCCTTCCAAGTAGCTGGAATTACAGGCGTGCGCTACCACGCCCGGCTAATTTTTTGATTTATTGTAGAGATGAGGTCTCGCTTGCCCAGGCGGGTCTCGAACCCGCAGGCTCAGGCAATCCATTCACCTCAGCCTCCCAAAGGCGCGGGATTACAGGCTGAGCCACCGAGCCCGGCGCACCCTACATCTTTATAATTAAAAAAAAAAAAAAAAAAAAAACTTATTGTTCTATCTATCTACTCTCTGAAGGTCTCTGTCTTCAGTCATCACCAATAGAACTCCACTCTGGGTGACAGAGGAGTAAGTGGTCCATTTCCCTCCCAGTCACTCAGCATTCTCAGAGGAAGCCCCAAAGCAGAAAGAAATGTCAGGATTGTTTTGGGAGAGAGAACGAATCAATGGCAAGAGTGGGTGATGCACACAGCAGAGTGAGTAGGACTTTGGGGAGGAGTAATTGCTGAGAGCATGTAGGTTTTGGGGAGGAGTAATTGCTGAGAGCATGTAGGTAGCACACAACTGGGATCTGTAGATGGAGGAAGAGAAGTTGAATAACTTGAACCGCTTTACACTAGTCTTGAGGGGCATCAGAGGATGCAAGCCAAGATGCAAGAACCAAATGAGGCTTGAAAGGTTTGGTGTAACTGACAATGGATTGGAACTAGCAACAGATGAGCACATGTTTTCTTTTTTACTCTTCTTAATCCATTTACCTTTCTTTCAATTTTTTTCTGCAATCTTTATTTTAAAATAAGCAGTAAGTTATCATCTCAATAGTGCTTAGAGGCAAAGATGGAAAGAAACAATACACCAAAGCTAAAAAAATAATACACTTCTTTAGGATTTTTATACAATAAAACAAGTAGGGAAATAATAGAAGGGTAGTCATGACTACCAAGGAGAACATTCTGCTTAGAAGTTTTTAGGGTAGTAAAGACCTAAAAACAATCATTTTAGTCATTTTATCCATTGTGAGTTCTAGCTCAGTAACATCGTAGAAACTCTCTCTAATCCTGCTTGAAGGCATCTGATAGAATTATTTTATATATTAAAAATCAACAAGTATTTGAGTATTAGGTACTGTGTTTTGGTGCTATGTGTCTGATGCATGTTGCTCCTTAACCCTGTCCCACGGGGAAGACTTGGCTCTGAAGTTTCATCCTAGGCAGAGGGATTTCATCACATCAGCTTTGAGAACATATTGATTTTATTTGTTCATTTTTCAATGAACAAATCATTGAATAAAAGCTATTATTAGAATGGGAAGTGTCCTTCATCCAAAGCAACTTCCTGAAAGAAGTTTTTAATAAGTGAACGTCTCTGATTGTAGAGTAAACATCAGAAGCTTGTAGTTTATAGCACAAAATGTGTGTATATAAGTACAATGTGAAAACAATTATATGCTGGTATATTTTTCACTTAAAAACATGTTTTTATTTTAAAACTATGGTCCAAAGAATTTCAAAAATTTACTTTCTTTCAGAAAGGATATATCTCTTTTATTAGCATTTTACTATTAAAACAATAATAATTGCCTTTAAGTGTGTACAAATACATTAAGGAAACACAAAATAATATGAGACTATTGGCAAAATTTTAAATGATAATAATGAATATGATGTAAGTGCTAACTGGAAAAATTAAATTTTATATTATAATTGCAAAAATATGAAATTATATATTCATTAATGCATTCAGTGACTCTGATTGAATACTGACGATATCCTGACTAGACAGAGTTTACCAATGAAAAGACATGATTTTTGCCCGCAGGAAGCTTACACATTAGTTGGAGTTAGATTTACAAGGTAACAATTGCAATATACTGTAACAAATGTCACAATAAAGGTTTTATGGGATCTTCAAAGAAAGAGTCTGGACTCTTGAAGGGAAGGCTTTACAGAAGAGTTAATGATCTAAAATTTTAAGAACAAACATTTGCCTGTTAAATAATTAGGAGATGAACCCTTGGGGCAGAGGTCACAGATACTGGAAAGAGTATGTAATGTCGGAAATTAAAACTAGATGCTAAATAAGGACAGAGTAATCTTTGGGAGAGTGGGCCAAAGAATCTGGATAGTCAGGTAGGGTCTGAGGATAATGGGCTCTACGTAACATAGCAGAGTTTTGACTTAACACTGGATAAAACATCCAAGCAAGGTCTTGAGAAAATCCAATTTTCAAGTCAAAATTATCTTTCTGGTGGCAGAAATAATGAAATGGAATGATTTGGAGAGTATGAATTAGTTTTCTATTGTTGCTGTAAAAAAATGATCACAAACTTAGGTATGTAAAAAAAAAAACAAAAAGAAACCCCCACAAGTTTATTATCTTGTAGTTCTGGGGGCCAGAAGCCCTAAAATCACAGTGTTGTCAGGACTGTGTTCTGCCTGGAGGCTCTAGGACAGAATTGGTTCCTTGCCTCTTTCAACTTCTAGAGGTTTTCAGCATTCCTTGACTTGTGGGTTTTTTCCTCCCCTACCATCTTTAGTGCCCCAGTGTAGCATCTTTAAATTTTTCACTCTCTCTCTCTCACCCTCATGATTCTTTCTTATAGGAATCCTTGTGATTACACTAAGCCCACCTGGATAATCCAGGATAAAGATTAAGCTCCTTAATCACACCTGCAATGTCCTTTTGGCATGTAGGGTAACACATTCACGGGTCCCAGGGATTAGGACATGAACATCTTAGGGGAACATTATTCTATCACATGGTAGGCGGAGATGAATTAAATAGCAATATCATTTAGGAAGCAGTTTCTCTAATCCAGGTTAGCAATGATAAGGCCTTAACATGAAGTAATAGCAAGCAAGTCATTTCACAAAGATATTCATCCAAGAGAAGTAAAAGCACATACATATCCACAAAAACACTTGTACAAAAATCACTCATAGAAGCTTTACTTATCATAGCTTCAAACTAAAAACAACCTAAGTGTTCATCAATAGGAGACTAGATAAACACATATTTACATGTAATGAAAGATTATTTAGCAATATAAAGGAAAAATTCCTAATACTATCAGAACATGAATGAACTTTTAAAACATTATGTCAGATGAAAATAATCAGAAAAAAGAAATATTATAGGGTTCCATTTGTTTGAAGTTCTAGAATAGGTGAAGCTAACCTATGGTGAGAAAAATCTGAATAGTGGCTTACTCTAGTGAGGTTGAGGGTGAGATTACCTGGAAAAGAACATGAGGAACCTCATGGGATAATGAAAATGTTCTTGATTAAGTTGAAGATTACTCTGGGGTTCTCATATATCAAAATTCATCAAACTATATACTTAGGACCTGAGCATTTTATTGTTTATGAATTATACATCAACTAAAATAAGTGTATTAAAAATAAGGTCACAGCAGTAGGGATAGAAAGGAGGAAAAAGATCAAGACATGTTTAATCTAAAATTGATAATTTGTGAGCCATTGAATGCCAGTGGGAGAATAAAGACAAAAAGAGAAATGGACAAGGACATACATTTCCAAGCAAACTTATAGAAGCAAAATCAACCTTTATAGCTCTTAGACACAGATTTCAGTTTTATCAACACTCTGCAAACAAGACACAGTGTTGACCAATGACTTATAAAATAGTAAGAATAAAAGACATTTAAGAATTCATTTTTAAAAAATTTTTGAGTTGGAGTCTCACTCCGTTGCCCAGATTGAAATGTGATGGCATGCTCACGGCCACTCCAGAGTTGACCTTCCAGGCTCCAGCGATCTTTCCACCCCAGCCTTCCAAGTAGTCAGAACTATACTCATGCACTACCACACCCGGCTAATTTTTTGACTTATTGCAGAGATGAGGTCTCGCCAAGTTGCCCTAGCTGGTCTCAAACATGTCGGCTCAGGCAATCCACTTGCCTCGGCCTCCCAAAGTGCTGGGATTACAGGCTGAGCCACCAAGCCTGGCCAATAATTCATTTCTTATTTTGTGTTTTAATTCACAGGACTAAGTGTTAGTTATTAACTTCAGATGGGAGCAGTGATTAAGTTTGCATCTCTGGTGTGGAAAATATGACTGATAGGATTCAAGCTTATTTGTTAAATGAAAAAAAATACATAATTTAACACTAACTCTGCTGTTTTCCAGGAACAGTCTATGAGGCAAATAAATTAAGTAATTAGTGTGTTTGTTTGGAACATGAACTGAAGATATTTCATGAACTTTTCAGGGCTTTTGCCTGCTGTGAACACCAGCATAGTCATTGCATCATTCAAACTCATTTGAAGAATAGTTAAATTCAGCTAAACTGTAAATTATCTTAAAATAATGCTGATATACCCAGTACACTCATTTTGAAAATAAGTAGGTTGCTTTAGATAATCTGACTAATTACTTTTGGAGTTTATTTAATATAAGCAGACACCCTCTGAATCTCTGTTATGATAATTCTATTGGTTGTCTAACTCCAAGGTTCATACCTTTGCCCTCCCCTCTCCACTCTTTAGGCTCTTTTTCTCCACCTTTCTCTTTGTAGGTGATCTTAGCCAACTCCACATACCATCAATTAACTCCCAAATTTCCATCTACAGTCCAGACCCCCTCCCCAAGCCTTAGACCTATATATCACATATTATCCAAAAGCTCTAGTAATTCAAGCTCAAAGAAACTTTAATTACTTCTATTGTCAATGCAATCCAAGTTTGTCTGTAGATATCAGTATGGAAATGGCTTGAACATCTGGTTATATAATGCACTCCTATTTCTCCCTAGCTTTTCATATCTCCTCCAAAAATTTTCTCTGGGAAGCAGGAGCAAAAAATTTTTAAAGATTGTACTTCCCTTCTGACCAATAGAGCCCAGCCTGGAGACCCTGATTTCTTAGCTGCCTGGATTTTACAATCAGTATAACTACCAGCTCTTTATTTATGACCTAAGTAGTTTACTATTTTAATTAATGAAGTTTTATGTATATCTGTGCCTTGAGGCAACTTAAGGCAAAGGGTATAATTTCTGAGCCTTTGCAAAATAAATTCATAAACACAAAAGCCATTTTCAGCCAGGCTAATAAAAACACACTGACTTTAATTGACCACGAGCCATGGTGCAAGCTGAATACCTTCATCATATCGACCTTGTGGAGTCTGTGGTGAAACATTTTAAACTAAGAGCCAAATAAAGTTTTATACAATTTTATTGAATGCTGAAGTTGAGTTCAATCTTTTAAGCATGCTGAGACATGAAAATAGATTTAGATGGACAGAGCGAAAGGCACACTTTGT
Source organism: Tarsius wallacei (assembly GCA_963574415.1). Classification (NCBI taxonomy): domain Eukaryota; kingdom Metazoa; phylum Chordata; class Mammalia; order Primates; family Tarsiidae; genus Tarsius; species Tarsius wallacei. Next base: position 67,038 of record CAUYQG010110662.1, on the reverse strand, counting down.
GCTTCTGTAGAGTTCTGGTACTTCACAAAGAACCATGATTTCTACCTTAGTATTTTCACAAAACCATTTGCAACAGGCATAGTCATGACTTCTATTTACTTTCCATTATAAATCAGAAGAAACATTCCATTTTTGGGTGTGGGCTTGGGAGCAAAAGAGTTTTGGATGTTAAAAAATATTCTTTTGTGTCATGTTTTAAATTTTCACTGCAGGGTCTAATTAAAATGAATAAAATGTTGAGAGGCTTTATATTTCTCCCCACTTTACTAAAATGTAAATGGCATTGTTTTAAGAAGACAGGTAAGTTACTCAGAGGTTAAAATATATTGTTTCAAATACAATGTCATATGACCTGGAGGCTTTGTGATTCTGAGGATAGGCTAAAAACAGAGAAATTAGAAGCTGTCACTCAAGAATAAATTCTTCTATGACTTGCAGAGAATTTCTATGGCTGATCATCATTCACTTATACTGTGTGTAACTGGAAAACTTCTCTCTTTTTTCACTTGTAAAGTAAGATTAATAACAATAACAATAGCACTTGCCTAATAGGGTTGTTGGGAAGATTAAATGAGAGAAAACATGTAAGCTTCTTGGAAATGAGTCTGACATTTGATAAGAGTATAAGAAAAGTTAATTAGATTTATTCACATTTCAACTTCTCTTTCATGTCCTACTTTAAAACTAAAGATTCCTTTAAAGAGTCTATTGTTAAGGGATATAGGCTTAGATTCCCCCCCCCACTTTTATTTTTAGTTGATATATAACAATTGTATATATTTATGAAACAGTAAAATTTTGATATGTGTATGCAATGTATAATGATCAAGTAATTAGCATATTTGTTATCTCAAATGTTTACTATTTGTGTTGCGAACATTCAAAATCCTCTCTTCTAGTTTTTTGAAGATATACAATAAATTATAATTAACCACATTCAACCTATAGAGCCACAGAACACCAGAACTCATTCCTTCCATCTAGCTATAACTTTGTATTTGTCAACCAAACTCTTTCCATCTTTCCTTCTCTCTACTCTTTCCAGCCAATAATACCCACAATTCTACTGTCTACTTTCATGAGCTCAAAATGTTTTTAGCTCCCACATATGAGTAAGAACATGCGGTATCTATCTTTCTATGCCTGACTTATTTCACTTAACATAATTTCCTTCAAGCTCAATCATGTTGCCTCAACTGCAGAATTTTATTCTTTTTTATGGCTGAATAGTATTCATACACACAAACACATATGAACATATATATTTGAAGACAATAGAATTGTGAGTATTGGCTGGGTAGAATAAGGGAGGGGAGGAGATGGAAAGAGGTTGGTTAACAAATACAAAGTTACAGCTAGATACAATATATAATATAATAAATATGATATATATTACATTTTCTTTATTCATTCATCTGCTGATGGATGCTTAGGTTGATTTCTTAGCTATTGTGAATAGTGCTGTAATAAACATGTGGGTGCAAGTATTTCTTTGATATACTGATTTTCTTTCCTTTGGATAAATATCCAGCAATGAGATTGCTGGATCACATGGTAGTTTATTTTTCAGTTTCTTGAGAAAACTGCATACTATTTTCATAATGGCTATACTGGTTTACATTCCCACCAAGAGTGTGTAAGAGTTTATTTTTTATTTTTTGCAACCTTGTCAGCAGTTTTTTTTGTCTTTTTGATAATAGCCATTCTGAGATGCAATGCTATCTCATTGTGGTTTTGATTTGCACTTCCCTAATAATTACTTATGTTGAGCATTTTTATTCATGTTTGTTGGCCAATTTTCTTTTTTTTAAATTTTTATTGTAAAGATGTGGGGTACAACTTAGGTTTAGGTATACAAACATTGATCATGCAGGTACCCCTGTTAATGAGGTATGCCCCTCCCTCCCCTAGCAGTTTCCCTTGACTGCCAATCCACCCCCCCCCCCCACCCCCCCGCAACAATTTCCCATTACTGCCAATCGCTTTCTTATAGCATTACAATTGTTCAAGGTCCTCTTATGAGTGAGAACATACGGAACTCTGTTCTTTGTTTCTGTGATAAGTCGACTCCAAATCCATCCAGGTTGCTGCAAAGTCCATATATTTGTCATTCTTTTTTTTTTTTGAGTTGGAGTCTCACTCTGTCACCCAGGCTGGAGTGCAGTGGCCGCTCCCGGCCACCGCTGACTCGACCTGCTGGGCTCTGGCGATCCTTCCGCCTCAGCCTTCCAAGGAGCTGGAATTACAGGTGTGCGTTACCACACCCAGCTAATTTTTGATTTATTGTAGAGATGAGGTCTCGCTTGGCCAGGCGGGTCTTGAACCCGCGGGCTCAGGCAATCCACTCACCTCAGCCTCCCAAGGCACGGGATTACAGGCTGAGCCACCGAGCCCGGCTTATTTGTCATTCTTTATGGCTGCATAATATTCCATTGTTTATATGTACCACATTTTTTTATCCAGTTCAGCTTCGATGGACAACATGGTTGGTTCTATGTTTTTGCTATTGTGAATAGAGTTGTGGAGAAAAAGGAACACTTTTACACTGCTGGTGGGAATGCAAACTTGTACAACCTCTCTGGAAAACAGTCTGGAGATTTTTGAAAGAACTAGAAATTGACCTTCTATATGACCCATCAATTCTCCTATTGGGAATATACCTGGAGGAACTCAAATTATTCTACAAAGAAGATACCTGCACACGTATGTTTGTTGCGGCCAATTTTCTTTTGGAAAATTTCTATTCAGTTTCTTTACTTATTTTTAAATTTGATTATTTGGATTTTTTTGCTGTTGAATTTTTGTGTTTCTTGTACATTCTGGATATTAGTCACTTGTAGGATAATTTTCAGACATTTGCTGCCATTCTACAGGTGGTGTTTTCACTCTGTTGATTGTTTTTTTCTACTCTACAGAAACTTTTTAGTTCAATATCATCTCTTTTATCTATTTTTGTTTTTGTTTCCTGTGCTTTTGAAGTCTTAACCATAAAATCTTCGCCTAAACCAATGTCCTGAAGCATTTGCCCCATTTTCTTCTAGTAGGTTCAGAGTTTGAGTGTTGTTTAATTAAGTCTTTAATCTATTTTGAGTTGATTTTTTTCATATGGTGAGAGATAGGTATATAGTTTTATTCTTCTACATATGAATACATGTTTTCCGAGCACTATTTATTGAAGTTGGTGTCTTTTCAACAATATATGTTTTTGACACCTTTTCTGAAAATCAGCTGGCTACAAATATGTGGATTTACTTCTGGGTTCTCTATTCTGTTACATGGGTCTATGTGTCTGTTTTCATACCAATACCATGCTTTTTTGGTTATTATGGCATTGTAGTACATTTTGAAGTCAGGTAATTTGATGTTTCCAGTTGTATACTTTTGCTCAGAATTTTTTTTGGCTATTTGGGGTCTTTTGTGGTTTTATACAAATTTTAAGCTTTTAAAAAATTTCTATGAAGAATGCCATTGGTATTCTGATAGGGATTGTATTGAATCTGTAGATTGCTTTGGGGGCAATATAGTCATTTTAATGATAACAATTCTTCCAATTTATGAGCATGTTATTTATTCTATTTTTTTGTCCCCTTCAATTTCTTTCATCAGTTTTTTGTAGTTTTTCTTATAGTGGTCTTTTACCTCTTCCTTGGTTAAACTTATCCCTAAGTATTTTATTTATTTTATTGTAGTTATTGTAAATGGGATTGTCTTTTTTATTTCTTTTCCAGTCCAGCTGGTTCATTATTGGTATATAGAAATGCTACTGATTTTTGTATGTTGATTTTGTATCTTGCAACTTTACTGAATTTGTTTATCAGTTCCAAGAGTTTGTGTGTGTGTGTGTGTGTGTGTGTGTGTGTATGGAGTCTTTAGGTTTTTCTAAATATAAGCTCATATCATCTGCCAAAAGGGAGAATTTGACTTTCTATTTTCCACTTTATTCTTTTATTCTTGTCTTTTGCCCAATTGTTAGAACGTCCAGTACTGTGTAGTAAATAGAAGCAGTGATAGTGGGCATCTATGTCTTGTTCCAGTTTTTAAAGGAAATATTTTTACGTTTTCCCTATTCAGTATGATGTTAGCTGTGGGTTTGTCATATATAGCCTTTATCATGTTGAGACTTGTTTTTTCTATGTCTAATTTGTTGAGAGTTTTTACATAAGGGGATGTTGAGTTTTATCAAATGTTCTTTCTGTGTCTCTTTAGATGATCATATGGTCATGGATGTCCTCTTGAGAATAACATAATGGGTGGTTAGAGAGCTGTGCGCCACCAAACTCTCAAGGCTGTGGCTTCATGGTGCCCGTTTACTGCAAGTTATCACCTGTGCTCTTCTATTTCTCACTTGTGTAGTGTTCTGCCCTCCCCTCACTGACATCCCTCAAAAAATCACTCCTTAGTCCCACTTGGTCCTGTTTCCCCAAAGTAATTTCTGCCTACTCAGTCCTCTAATATGTCTCTTCCTCCTTTCCATATTATATTATTATAGTTGTGGTGCTTTTAGGCAGTCTAATTATAAGAGTAGAATAATAATAATAACAAAAATCAAAATAGTATTTTATGACTCTTACCTACACACTCAAAGGAACTCTGGATTCTCTCAGATAAGATTCCTTCCAGGTAAGTCTAAGAGAGTCTAGGATAATCAGAGTTGAAAGTCTAAAATCAATACCTTTTTCCCCCACTCTTGTTCTGGCTTATCACTGAAATGTTGGCTTACTACTGATGCCAAAATTGACAGATGTTGATGTTGACTAAAGGTGCTGCTGTTCTTCTGGAGCTGCCAATGCCCAAGGTCAAGTAAGCCAATATTTTCTCCTAGTTCTTTGATGTTTAATATTGAGGGAACTAAAGGAGCTGCCACCATAGCTAAAGGGACTGCCATTCATACTGCTGCTAATGACAGCAATTGTCAATGTCCCAATGAACTCGTGGTCTCTCCCTCTTTTAACCAGTCCTGCTTTGCTCTGTAATTCAATCTCCCTAGTCCTGAGTGTTGAATAACCATTTGTGTGGCATACATTCATACATGTGTAATCTATCCTTCTATCCACCCATTCATTCATTCCAACCAGGGGTCTACCATACACCAAACACTATTATAGACCCTGAGAATAGAGGAGTGAACAAAGCTGATTAAGTACTTGCCCTTGTGGAGCTTACTTACTAGTGGATGAGACAGACCATAAATCAAGTTACTACCTAGCATAATTTCAGGTAATAAGTGCAATAAAGAAAAACAGGGCAAAGTAAAGGAGTAGATACATACATTGATATCCTAAAATAATTATTTTGGCTTTCTTCTGACTCTCAAACCAATATACATCCTGAACTTGATGTTATCAATTAGAGCACTTCTCATGCAGTTGCAATCAGTGAAGGCACTAGACACTGATAAGATACAGTCTTATTGCACCTAAAAACTTTTTAACTTGACTCAGCCTGACATTTGCTACCATTTTGATGCACAGAAGTCATGGAAAGCACACAATCATATTCTCTCCAACTCTAGGCCTTAGTGATCCTCCTGCCTTGGCCTACCAAAATATGATTGCAGGCGTAAACTCCCATGCCTGGCCACAATCTTATTTTCTAAGATACTATTTTCCAAGTCCAAGTGACACAGCAAAAATACATCAGCATGTAGGTGGAGTTTTTGATCCAATCATTCCACTATCCTTTCTGTCAAGGTGAAAATTACTTTGGAGAAAATTACTTGGGCAAAACTCAAAGCAGTGTTTTTTAATCTGGATTTGGGAGGCCTCTGGTTACAGGAGAGTGGCAATAACTAAGCTTGGCAAACTAGTGGGGAAAGAAAAGGTACCTTTTATCTCAACTGTGAAGGCATGTCGCTTGGGAGGCCATCTCAGTACTCCTTGAAAGATTGTACATCGGTCTTTTGAATCACCTGTAGACTGAACTCTCAATGTGCTGCCCAGATGAGAAAAGATGGAATGGCCATAGACCTAAGGGAAATCAACAGACAACTTCAAAACTGATTCTGAGATACCTTGCACAGTCATGTCTTTGGTAAAATAGGAAGTGAGACAAGAAAAGCACTCTGAGTTGAAGTTTTCTTTGTCTTTTTTTTCTCTATATACTTATGCATTATTAAAGTGAAATTATTCTGTAGCAAATAACTCATGGAAAGTTGCTGTGTGATTATTAACATTTACTTTCTAAAACTGTCAGAATATAGACTCAGCATTGTCAGACCAGGCTCGCTTATTCTAACAAATGGCAGATGCCACTCTTGACTGTCACGATATGGCAACAGCAAAGAAAAATGAAGCTTAATTTTAACTGTGTTGCCTCATTACAAAGTGATAGGAAGAGTTAAATATATATAGACTTGAAAATATTTGTCAGATATTTTGACATCTTAAATAATTTTACAAATAAATCAATTTGACTCTCTAATATAAGCATTTTTTTAAAAAAAGAGAACATAACTTTATTAATCCTTTATCAGAAAGGAGAACTTTAAAGCATTCCTTGAACTCATTGAAGGCTCTTTCTCTTTAACAAGTTAGACTATCTGAGCTTGCAGAGAGGTGCAGTAGTGACATGGTTACTAGGGTAGGTTGGTGTCATATTGCAGGGTTTGAGACTTCATTCCACTCCTTACCAACAGTAGGACTATGGGAAACTTTCTTAATCTCTCTGTGCTTCATTTTTTGTTTCCGTATGTAAAATGGAGATAAATGTGCCTACCTATAGGTATTATAACAGGATCATTATAAAAATGAAAAAGAATTAGGCAAAATGAACCTGGAAAACTCCTAAGGAAATAAGTTACTGCTACAACTACTAATCATGATTATTAGCTTTATCACTCCTGTGATATGACACAGAGTGACTACGCTCCTGAAATCCCAGGACTGAACCATATAAAGAAAAGAAACTCAGAGACAAACAGAAAGAAATCTAGCATATGAATAAAGATAACTTAGAGAGGGAATTCCCTAAATCTTCGAGTCTTATTCAAGGCAAGGATCAATCACAAAGGGAACAGAAGAACAGTTAGGTGGGCAGGTGATGTTAGATGACTCCTTGGGAGAAAAGCACACTTGTTTGTCCCCAATTTTCTTTTTGAGGTACAAATAGATGACAATTACATTTTGTGCCTACTAAATTATGTAGGAAGAAAATGCCTTCTTGTGTCTGGCATCAAATTGACTTATCCAATACCCTTAATCTTTATAATTTAGCAGTGGTATTAATATTATTCCTTTGGAGAGCTCCATTTTCTAATCCCTGTTTATTTTTAAATGTTTCTAAGTATGGATATAAATGTAACTCTTTTTTTTTTTTTTTTGAGTTGAAGTCTCACTCTGTCACCCAGACTGGAATGCAGTGGCCGCTCCCGGCCACTGCAGCCTCAACTTGCTGGGCTCCGGTGATCCTTCTGCCTCAGCTTTCCAAGTAACTGGAACTACAGGCGCGCGCTTCCACGCCCAGCTAATTTTTGATTTATTATAGAGATGAGGTCTCGCCAAGTTGCCCAGGCGGGTCTAGAATCTGCGGACTCAGGCAATCTGCTCACCTCAGCCTCCCAAAGCACAGGATTACAGGCTGAGCCACCGAGCCCGGATTAAATGTAACTCTTTAAAGCTATACCTATTCATATTAAAAGAGAAGGGGCTGAAGATTATAGAATGAACACCTACTATGATCAAGTTTCATACATGCACTTTATGTACTACAATAGCACCTGGAAAGGTCTATTTTCATTCTTGGGATACTGGGAAATCAAGTAGCTTGCCTGAGATTACTCAAATAGAAAATTATTCATGTCTGTTGATTAAACCAGGTTTGTTGATCGGATATGCAGTGCAACTTTAATTCAACAATAGTTATATTCAGATAGTATAGATTTATAGAATCAGAAACTCTCAGTTTGTTACTTACTGTGTGTCTTTGGCAAGTCGCTTAACATTTCTGATCTTCATCTTATATTCTATTAAAAGAAGCAAAGACCAGTCACCTACTTCAAAGGAGTGTTATGAAGATTAAGTGAGATAATGAATAGAAAATGCTTCAATTGGAAATTTGCCCAAGTTATCTAAACTCTCTGTACCTAAGTGTTCTGATCTGAAAAATTGGATGAATTGTGACTGCTTTGAAAGGTGTGGAGATAATAATGTGTGTATCAAATCTAACCCAAAGACTAGAACATAAACACTTTGTTGTGGTAGTTAGTATATTTAGAGCATGTTATACATGTAATTCTAGGAACTCAATATGCTTATAATTCTGTATAATTATTGAAAATGAAAATTTGAAAATGGAGATACATTTCTGAACACATGGCAAAAATCAAAGTTTAAATTCTCCCTATATTTTGCATATAAAATTTGTCATAATAGAAGACTTTTTCCCAAAAAGTCTGAATACTAAAAAACATTATTTATTTATTTATTTGATTTGGAGTCTCACTCAGTCCCCCAGACTGGGCTCCGGCAATCTTTCCGCCTCAGCCTTTCAAGTAGCTGGAACTACAGGCGCGCGCTACCACACCCAGCTAATTTTTCTGATTTATTGTAGAGATGAGGTCTCACCAAGTTGCCCAGGGGGGTCTCGAATCCGCGGGCTCCCAAAGCGCAGGATTACAGGCTGAGCCACCGAGCCCAGCAAAAAACATAATTTATACACAATACCAACTTCAATAAAAGTCAACCAGTAGAATGATTGTGACTTATTGGAGAATGGACCACTATATTTGATAAAGGCCACTCATGCATATGTCTGTAACTTCAAAACTGAAACAGAAAGGCAGATTCAGCTAGTAGTAGACTGACAGTTGTCTCCCATGTTTGTTCTCCCTGTTTTCCTTATTAGAGGAGTTTGAGCTGGGTACAAAGCTGCCCAGCTAGGACTTATGCTCTCTATTCTCCCTGGCAGTGTGGTATGGCCATGTGACAATGTGTCTGCCAATGGGATATGAACATAAGTGAGTGTACCACTTCAGGTATTTTTAAAGTATGGTACCTGCACTCCTAACTATCTCGCCTATCCTTCTGGATCATGGCTGACCACCATACCTCACTCGGAAGCTACATGCTGAGGACGGCAGAGTTGCTATCTAGCCTGGTTCCTGGGAGCCTTTTAGAGTGGAACTGTCCCACATTCTGACATCAGATATATTGTTCCATGGAAGAGACTGAAACATCTGTTACTTAGGCCGTGGCATTTGAAATCTCTTTATAGCAGAGCTCAAACTTTACACTAACTAATATACACCTAAAGTCAAAACATAAGCAGCAAGTTTGGCCAGCTACTCCCCCCTTTTTTTTTTTTTTTGTCTTGGAGGCATGAATACCATCAAAGAGAAACTTACCAAGAATAATAAATTATTATAGAAGTAATGCATTGAAGATAAGTTTAATTAATATTAACAAAGGTAAAATAAAGACTTTCATGGAATTTTTTATTTAACAGCCTAAAATTTCTTCATATGAACATAAAGCTCTAAAAATTTCTGTAAACAAGAAATGGTGATTCCAAAATCATATGACTTTCCCACTTCAGAAAATGTTGCTTTTATCCTACATTACTCAGTCAAAAGGCATTGTTCTGGAAATTTTTGCCTTGTATTGGCTGAAAAAAATTTACCAACATGACTGATAGGCAATAATTTAAGAAAATGTTTCCTTAAATGTTTTACAAATTTGAACCTTCTCTTTTAAAAGATAATGGCTATTTCAGCCCCTGGCAAAAATAATTTATTCAACAAATGCTTTGAGAAAGAATAATTAAACAAATGATGCAGAAGTGTTATCAATACAATTGACAACTGTGAATACTCAGTAAACTTCCATGAGAAGATAAAATCATACTTCCTACCCTAAAAAAAATTTTAAAACCCTTTTTTTCTGTCATTCTTTCCCAAAATGATTCAGAAAATCTACTTCACAGTTTCTAAGACTAGTGTTATGGGAGCAAAATGCATAATGAAATAGATAAATACCTAGTCTAATATAAACCCATGATTTCAAATAAGAAACGAAATCATGGAGGCCTATCAGGCCAATTAACAACCAATGCTTGCATTCTTGCTTACGTCAGTTGTATGATGTATTCAAGATTGATGGAGAATACCAAATAATAACATCTATATCTATAAGGGAAAGAAGATATGAAATATTGAGTTGTGTCTTAAAAGTAATGCTTTTTATCAAAGAACCACCTTAGGGTTTCTTTTAAAAATTCATCATGTGGGCAGCACCTTTGTAGTAAACAAATTTCTAATTTGATCAGTTTATCGGAATGCAAATCACAGTATGATCCAATCCTGCCTCCATATGGACAGCTGTATTACACACCACATGGCCCCAGCTCTGGGGATAGTTTGGAATCTGCAGTTCTCTGGTACAGTAAAGAAAATGCCGTCAAAATCAGAATGTTGGGAGCAGGGAATATCTGAGCCAGCAAGAGTTCTGTTTTTCCTCTGTGAGGCCACAGCAACTCAAATTATGAGCTCAGAGCATTATAAACCTAAGAAAGGACTTCTCAACTGGTGGTTTTCATTGCAATATGTACAATGATTATATTCCATGGGTGATTTTTTGATTCCAGTAAGAAACTTGAGTTAGAACTATTTTTCAATATAATTGGTTTTCTTTATAATTTTGAAGAATCTGAAGAGTCCGCAGGCTTTACCAGACTTGCCAAGGAGTCTACAGCACCAAAAACAGAGAAAAAAGAAACTCTGATCTTACACACTGGGGGGCTAGGAGGTGTTGGCTGGGGCTCAGCACTATATTCAAGCAGGTATGAGATCAGAGCTGGATTCCACTTCTAGCAAGAAACCAGCCCTGTAGGAGACAACTAGGACATCAAAGATCAGTGTTCTCTCAGGCCCCAGACTTCAACTGAATACTCTTCCATCCTCTCTTTCTTTAACCAACATGCACATTCACTGTGGCTGCTTAATTCCACACCTAGCTTTAAAAGCATTATTTTGCAAACTTCTAAAATCAATCGAAATGACTATAAACTAAACTTGATATAAATATAAATTCAAAGTTTCATTTCACAGGAATAAAAGGTCAAATATCTAATTGGCAACCTCACAAGTGAGATATAATCTTTGTCAATTGCTAGGCATTCTTTTCTATCCCCCTGCTGTGTTCTGAAAATTTAGTGCCATTGTTATAGTTTGTATTGATGTGGAAATATTTTTGGCTAAATACACTTGACTACTATGTTTTACAAACAGTTGGCAGAACAGCCAAATTTTGATTATCCTTTGCCAAAAAGTTTGTTTCATCTAAACCCATTCATGCTTGGGGAAAAAAAAATTGTATTTACACATCCCTAAATGGTTTTTCCATCTGAAAACTGCTTTGTAAAAACCCATTCAAAGAAAAGGCTGTTTAGATATGCATATTTTTTCATATCTTTGTCTTCTAGTAGAATGCAGAGAGTCCACTTTCTCACTTTTTCCTCAGAATCCCAGTTAAAATTCAGAACTTCTGGTAAAGTGAAAGGAAGCCTGATGGGGCTGAGATACTCTGGAGTCAGATGTGGCCCTAGGACTCAGCAGCTGGGGAAATGTCACATTACTTAATCTGGGGTTTCTCAATCTGGTGACACATCAGAAACTAGATTTTCCAGACTTCTTCCTTCCTCCAGGCATGGTTTAAAGTTAGGTCTTTATATATATTTTAAAGTTTTCCTTAATGATTTTTAATAGGTAACCAGAGTTGATAGAATTTGGTGGGTGGGGAGTGGTTAATAATACCATCTGTGGGTGAGGGGGAGTACTCTTTTTTGTGTGTGTGCGCCCTGGGATTATTTTGGAAATCAATAGAAATAATGCATTTTAACATTTAAAGATTTTTAAATACTGTAAAATTAATGATGATGAGATATGACTAAAGACCTCTGTATCCTTTGGTAAGCATTGACTATATTTCCGTTTTAGTTTATAAAATCAGTGAAACCATTTCAAAATAGCTAAAGAGCAAAAAGGTTATTCTTATTATTGTTATTGTTTTGTTGCTTCATTTATTTGTCAAGTAAGTCCTGGGTTATTTATTATCTCTCACAGGTTAACTGATGAAAATAATTTTGTAATGTTATTAATATAGAAGAAGATTCTTTAAAATATTTGTTCAGACATTAAGTGATTAAGCAATGCTTTGCCCTTATTATGAAGTTGGAATTTTTATTATCATGTAAATATTTTTTGCATGAGTATTTTGGATTTGTTAAACAATTCGGTAATCTTACTCAAGACTTATGCGCTGTTATTTTTGTTTGTTTTTATTTATCTTTAAGCAAGAAGAACATATATTACCCCGTGGGCTACTGTCTCCATATGATTATTTGAAGAGCTGTCTTGGCTTTGATTTCCTGGAAACAGAGCTTGAGACAGTGATTCAGATGCATGAGTTTTACTGAGGGAGTACACACAGGAGGAAGGGAGGCTGGGCAAGAGGAAGAAGATGAGCAAGGATGGAATCTCAGGAGAACTCTAGCTTCAGTCTTCTATTCCACAGGAAGCTCAGGAGTACCACAGAATCTGTCCCACTTTGATGCAAGGGGGCTGGGCTTTTGTATCCCCATGGCAGTCAGATTTCAAATGAGGGTAACGCTCTGGAAAAGAGAGGCAACCATAGCCAGAGTAGCCAGACTCACTGCAGTTGGAGAATGGATGTCCTCATTGGGAAAGAGACCCTGGTGAGACATCAACAGCATTGAAATTAGAGTTGATGTCTCCTTCAAAATATTAGCATCAGCATTTGCCATTCCTTGTTAGTAGTTTCATTCTTATAGATAATATAAAGATAACCATTTAATGGGTCACACTTTAGACTGACATCTTAGCTATTAAGGGAGATGACAAAATTATTTACTGAACGTCTACTAGTGCTCAGTAGTCACTCAGATGATGATGTGCTGACGTGCTATCATCATTCACCAATATTTTCTCATGCAATTCAATGGATACTTTAGTGAGAAACATTTGGTAGTCTGAGAACAAAATATATCTAAGATGGATATTTGAGTCCTTCCAAAAGAGATAATACTATAAACTCTTTGAGGACATGCACTAAATGATAAAAAATTTTGTGTATCTCCAGTACAACACAAAAATTATTCAGAAAACTCTATCCTAAACGTATGAATACGTAAATGACACTAGAAAATAGAATGATAACAGAGAAGAGCTTTGAGTAAACTTTGGCCCATTTGCAATTCTTACTAGAGTCTAACCTGCTAAGAAAAAAAATTGAAGGAGAGTGCCAAGAAGACATGAGTTAGATTTAGACTTGACAAACCCCAGAAACTCATATAAAAAAAGATGATGGTTTTATGCAAGGACATCATTTCTCTTTCATGGTAACTTTCTTTTTTTATTGAAAGAGAGTCTGGTGTTATTTTGAGACATTTATCTTGAAAGATGAATGATTTAATATATTATCCTACAAATTACCAATTGTGTCAATATTCTGTGAATTGCTTGTCTGTTAACCAAAGTTAGAGCTTTGTAGATTTGATAATCATAGTGGAAAACATTTGTTCATTTCCTTACAATCTTCCCAGGCAAAATGCCCATCAGATTTTCATCAGTCTTGCAAACACATTCTTCTGGCATGGAACATGATTTCATTAAATTGTGCTGGAACTTTCTTCCAGGGTCACATGGAACAAACTGCAGGTGTGAGTCAAGGTGTCCACACTCTCCTTGATTGTAGACTGCCATCATTCCAAACTCCCATCAGCTACCATCTGATCAAAGACCTTCAGAAAGCCCAACTTTTCCCTGTCATCCACAAGTACCTTTGCCAATAAAGATTACTGGTCTGCATCTGGAGATACTGGCATTTGGATCCTTTTTCATCCTTGAACCTCGGTACCAGAAAAATCACACATTTGCAAGAATAAACATACACATGTATTTAAATTCCTCATCTCTACCATCTTGCAGCTGTCTGAAAACCATGATTTTCTCCTATGGCCCAATCAACCATTTGAGACATACACTGTTTTCCATTCAAAATGTGAGCACATGTGCAAGTGTTTTGTTAAAAGTTAGCAAGATGCCACCCACCAAATACATCTTGAGTTCAGAAATACAGATATAAATATACCAGGAACAAAGCACTGTGATAAGCCGGGCTTCCTGGAAATTTCTCCTCTATGGGTGACATTTTTATGGTGGTCTGTTGACAGTCTCTACATAGCTGTCTCGGGACTCTCCTGAGGAAGTTGGAACTACATGGATAGGAGAGGTTTCTAGTCATGGAACAGAATAAAGTTATGTTGCCTAAGGACAGTGCTCTTACCCACTGGTTTTCTACCTTTTCTTTTTGCTGACCCACTTGAGCAATGATTTTGACATGCCAAACACTGTCCCGTAGGTGGGATACCCAGGACGAAGTCAAATCTTGCTAGAGCAGATATAAGTCGGTGCACATTTTAGCCCTGTCCCCTTCTTTTTAACTAAAGAAGCATAGCATAGTGAAAGAGAAGGTAACTGGGAATCTTACCAAGAGGGATGATCTTGAATCCACTGTATTATTATTCATAATTCATTGGAAAACTTTGCTCCTTTAACTATTATAAGTACCACATGACCTGTGATACATACTCCAATGCATCATAGGTCTGCAGATGCTCAGAGTAATACAACAGGGTGCTTCCATGAAGGGGGTCAGCAGTTCACTACTGATTTCTTAACACAGTCACAAGGGTTATCAATGGGAACATGACTAGAAGCATTAGAAGAACTGGTTCTACCGGTGCAGGCAAGGATAAATCTTTCCAAGTTTTACTTCAACATCAGGAGATTGAATGTGAAAATATTCTAAAGTCTCTAAACAGAATACTAAAATTACAGATCTTAGATCCACAATGATCAACTAGTTATTCGTTGGCGACCAGCTAATAAAACTCTCTTCTTGGACATAAGAAGCACAGGCCCAGGAGAGGTAAGGTTACTTGGTGAAAACAGGCTGCATGCCAGGTACCCAGTCAGGGATTTTTACATTGATTTTCTCTAATTCGTTCAATAATTGGGAAGGACAAGTAATAAAATAATTTTACAGATGAGGGAACAGATTTTAAAAGGTTAAAGGACTTAAAGATCTCACATCAAGTTAGACAAAGCATCCATCTGTAAAAGCCACATATTTTCAAGTGCATCACAGGTTTTGGCAGACCTAGAAATAAGACAAAGCCCCCTCCTTTTTTGAACTTTAAAAACTCTGTGAGTATCCTAAATGTCCAAAACAGGATCATAGCCTTAAGCACACTAATTTAAATTATGTGATTAGAAAATAACATGAACCATTCAAACATATTGAGGAAAAGGCAGATAATATAACAAGTTGATCCTATGTACATTTGTAGATAAATAAACACATCAAGTTGTTTGCAGTGGTTGCGTTTAGGAGGTGGGGTTTGAGGTGTGAATAGTTCCATTTTCCCTCTTTTTTCCTTTGAGAGTGTCTAAATCTTCTACAGTGAATAACCATGACCTTGGAAAGTTGCTTAACCATGTAGAGCCTCACTTTGTTCATCTTTAATATGGGAATAATAATGGGACCTCCCTCACAGGGTTGTTGTGAGGGTTATGTGACAAAACCTTGTAAAATGCTCAACTTAGTGCCTGGGTTGTTGTATGAATTAAAGAAATGTCAGTTACAAGGAGAAAAGGGAACTTCGTTTTAAAATGAGTTTTATTTTCGCTGTAATTGCTGTACAATATGTATTTACTTAAAAAGCCAATTAAGTTAAAATTAGTGTTTAAATTCTTTGAGAGATTACCATCATTCTGGAAGATAATTGCAGTTCCTGGGAGGCACAGCCTAACCAGAGCTGGACCATCGCCCATTTCAACTGAGGCCAAGGCTTCAAGTAGCGATGTATTTGATGCCATATAATTAACACACAGAAGTTCAGAAGCTCCAGCTGGAAACTAGACTGTGTTGTTTACCCTGTAATTTATGTTACGTCTTGGCTTGTCCAGGAAACTAGCAAAGGCTACCTCTCATGTATCTATTTGCCTGAGGGACTGAGAATTCTTCTGGGAAAAGTCCTAAGGGAACTCAGTGAAGATACCTCAGTTTGAATAAAAAGCAATGAACAGGTTTGCAGGACAGGGTTGATTTTGAGTGTGTTTATACTTTGGCAAAACATGTAGAGTGTCTCACTGACCACGATTCAAGGGGGGTATGGTCCAGAGGTAGTTTTAGAGGGGGATAGAGAGTCATATGTGTAAATTTAACAAAAATCTAAGGACTCTCCCTGGAACAACAGTGTTCATGGATCAATGAGTCTATGGGCCTGCTGGTCAGAAATATTTTAGAAAAGAACATTTGCTATCTTGTTAGGTAAATTTCAGAACCAGCTCATATAACCTTCTAGATAAAGGAGATTATTGTTAGAACCCCAGAGAATGTTAAATCAGCAACCCCTTTCACTTACTTTTCTACCTAAAAAACAGAGTGCTACACAAATTCTTGGCTCATATTTTCATTTTTCCCAGTGTCTTTTCAGGGTGAACCCTGACAGATAGTTGAATGACTGCCTTTTGGACGATGGATGCAGCTGAGCAAAAGGCCTGGGAATGCTAAAATATGGATCAGATGACATTCTTATAACTTAATTATCTCGAGTCCCCTACCATTCTTTTATCTGTCAATATTATCATATTAAAATTTTATCATGCCTGAAATGTTTATTTCTGCAGTCAGATTCACTCCAAGTTGCAATTTTTCCCCCTCTCAAATATATTGCTATTTCACTAGATGGTTGCTTTTATTTCATCATCCATCATGATAAAAGCTGGCATAACCTCAAGCTCAAATGTTTACTGTCAATGGATTAGTGTTTCTTATGGTGACACAACCATCTCATCGGATGCTATTCAGAACCTCAGCAGGCTGAGCTGTGACTGCCAGCATACAGGAAAGGGAAACATAACCGTGAAGCTCAAACAGTCAGTTGTTAGCATTTTCCTAGCCTCAGTTGAAAAAGACCTTTACCCTAAACATCACAAGGGTGTGCCATGCTGGTTGTATAAGCAAATTATGCACCCCCAGGTGTGCCACTCTAGTGATAACATTGATCAACACCCTTCAGGGGAGAGGTTCCAGTCTTTCTTTCCCACATGTTCCTGGAAAGACCCAATACCTTTCACATCTGTACTCTGTCTCATTTCTATTCCTAAAGAAAAGAGATGGGTTAATAGCTGTATAGACAGAAAATTGTTTACAGAAGGAGTTGGGAACAGAACTGGAAAACCATAATGTCTTCCAGACCAACTTTTTGTCATTCAGGCATTCATAACAGATACTCAGGAGACAGAGAGCTTTCCAGGCTCTTTTCCTATTCTCCTTCAGAGGCTGTCTTCTTTTTAATAACATGTCTTCATACTCGGCTTCCCAAACAAGAGTCCCATCTTAATATTTTTTAAAGTGAGCTCTATCAATCGTCTTGACTCACTTTTTCTGTCTGCCATTCTGTTACTTTTATGATAATTTAAAATTCTTAAATCTTATTATCCTCTTATACCTCTTCTATTTTCATATGCACATATCAAAAATATCTTTGTTAATATCTGATTCCTACATCAATTCTCCAATGTTGAATCAGGATTCTATGTCCCCTCAGTTTTATGATTTCCCTTCTACCTCTAGATGATCCATAAAACCTGATTATTTGAACCTGTTTGAAAATTTCTTGGTTTTGTTTCATTCTTCCTTGTCAAGTTCCCTTTATTATACAAGTTCCAACTCCTCACTAACTTTTAGAAAATATGTGCGTGTCTTTCAGACCCAACCTGATCCATTCACATTTGTGAAGCTACTCTTATTTCACTGAATTAGTTTCAATTTACTCACCTTGCTATGTTCTCTCCTGACATTTTAAATGATTCTTGGACATTTTTTCCCCCAGCTCTATTAAAGTTGTATGCTCTAGCCTTCTATGTGGGCACACACTCGCATTCTTAAGAAGAACCTGCTGCGATATTTTGGGGTGACAGTAACTCACAGGGACATCTGGTTCTGCCACAAAACTTAGTTAATGCTAAGAGCTACCCAACTTAATTTATCGGACACATATAGTCAGTCCCTCTCCCTTTCTTAAGAAAAAGGAGCCAGTGGGATGCCAAGGAATAATTTAACACCATGACTGTTCCACAGAATCCCCGGATACAAGCATCTTCATCTCTCTCATCACCTAGATCAAGATTTCGATAATGAAATGACTTTTGCTTTCTGCTTTCTCATCCTTTATTTCTTTAAGGTTTATATAAAAGCTATCCTTTTATTTTCCTTTTCCTAGATAATGTTACTTATGTGTTTGGAGGCTATTCTTAGGCTGCCTACATATATTTGGTGGCAGATTAAAAAAAAACTATTTTACTGGAAGTGTCCTTTGAAAGAATTAACTAGGATTCTTCCATAGAGATACAGTATTAGACTAGAACTCAGATGGGTTTTTGTTTTATACCGTATCTGATCTGTTCAACTCAAAGTTACAGATTACTAAGAAGTAACTTCATGGTGAAATTGGTTATCAGAAATAACAGCATGCCATTGAAAATTCTAGAAGCAAAAGGAACCTGGATATTCTAATTCTGTAATTTTGGGAAGCAGAATCCAAGGTACAGAGGGGTTGTTTGCCCAGGCTCACAAAAAGAGGCAGGGTATAACAGAGTGTCATAAACATAGTGGTTTCATGACATCTCATGTTTTAGTAGTCATATGCTTAACATCAGGTCATTTTCTGAATAGTTGGGACTTATTTCTCCCTTTTTCCCTGATCTTTTTATTAATTTTTAAGAAAGCTTCCTTACTTCTTGAAGCAAAATACTGGATTTCTCCCCCTTTGATGATTTGTAACATTACAAACATAAATTATTTCCTGGTGCAATAATACTATTCAGTATACATTTCTTTTTTTTTTTTTTTGTCATAGCAATAAAATAAGGCCCTGAGCACTGCTGTTTCTTTTGTTTTTTATCTTCCTTAATAGCTTTTCTCAAATATTCCCTGATCCAGTAATTCCTCCTTCCTTCCCTTTTTCTCCTGTCTCCTAGCTTGCTGCTTGTAATCTCCTACAGGTGAAAAAAATTTCAGAAAAATAGTGTATATTAAATAATATTTACTAAGACTCTTAGCAAGTGATCAGGAATGCAATATAAGCTTTCATGCTAGAGTAGCACCTTTTCTGGTTATATTTGAAATCTGGGTGATGATCTTGAGATCTCCAAGAAAGTGGAGAATTGGGCATTTATCTCACCTAAACCTGCCAAGAAGCTATTCGTATTCACATGTAACACTTGGTGGAAGAGGGAGTCTTTTACTAATTCATTTTTCAATGAATACCCCAAAATTCTAGTATTCAAACTTACAGGCCTGGTAGATAACTGAAACTCTACTCTTTTAAACATATTTGAATCACAATTTTGAACTGCCTCCTCTGTTCTACAATTTTCCTCTGCCCAGTAAATTCCATTTAGAAAGAAACAGAGTATACTGGTTTGCGAGCCATGCATAGAGGTGTGTTCAGAATTCCTGTGCCCTAGAGCTAGGTGACAAAAGAATCACTTTTTCAGGGATACTGTCTTCCTAGGCCTTCCCTTGGCTGAGTAGGTAAATGGAAATATTAGAGGATGGCTGACAGAACAGAAGCACCACTGGGAAGATCTTGCTTGGTGAGTCATGAAGCAATATTCTTTCTAAATGTCAGAGTTCCCCAAATGGACTGAATCAGTGTGAATGCTTTTAATGATCTTTTTCACAACCTGGCTTCTTGCCTTAGGAAGAAACTATATCTATATATCTATATCTAATCTATAGCTATGTCTATGTCTGTGTCTATGTCTGTATCCATATCTGTATCTATATCTATATCTATGCCTATACCTACGATTCTATGTTCCTGACACAGAAGCCAAAATGATTGTTTGCTAGACATACTTTTTTCTGCCTTATATCTATATCTACACACACACACACACACACACAAACATACACACATATATGTATACATATGTATGTATATATGCATGTATATGTGTGTGTGTATATATATATGTGTGTATATATTTCTAGATAGTGATTGCAAAGCAGAGTCAGAGGAGTAGGATGTGAGTGGCAGTGCACCCAGTTGTGACTGAGTGCTAGTAGCAGAAATTTCAAAATTCACAGGAGCAGTAGCACAGCCAGAACTTTCCTGGCTCTGCAAATTCCAACCACCACAGAGAACTGATTTTAGAAAGCATGCTTTTTTTCCTCTAGTCTTTCTGAATTCGAGTGTACAGATATTCTCCTCCTCTGTTTCCTCAGATATTAAAATGTGAATTTCATAAAGAAGTGTCACACTGGTCTTGATGTTAGTTTTTCTAATTGAAGAATCATTGTTTTTAATATCATGTCTTCTTCATATAGTAACTTTAATGTTATTAATTGACATTGAATGCTGTGAAGTTCAGCAATTACCTCAAATTTCTCATTTTTATTAATTTCATGTGGTATCTGTATCTGCATGGCATTTAATTTATTAGATTTCATATATCTGCTCTGGTGTATTTTTTCATTAATGTATTAGTAATTTGGTTCTGTTTTGTTTTCATGTGATCAGCTGCTCTTTTTGATGCTTGAATGATCACCAGCTGGACTAAGAATTTGCATTTGGACACAGCTCCTCACAGGCAACTTGAAGGTTTAGCTCAAGTCTTACACGCGCATCAGTGTGATTGCTAAGGAAGAGAGCAAGTGAATATGATATTTTCAACCTGTAACGCTTATAAATAATAGCTGCTGCTTGATTAATTAAAAACATATTATACACCATGATCCTTTGCATCTACTTTGTGTACTAATGTTTGAATGCAGTCTTAGAATGCAAGTGACCTTATCCATACTAAACATTTTCAAATGCATGCTATGTGTAGTAAGTAATTATCTTTAAAGTATTCAGGCTATTTGGATCCCTAGTCATGCCATAAAACATTAACAGGATTTTAGAGCCATCATTTTAGAAAAAAATGACCTAAGGATTTTTAAGAAATTATGATTCTATGTTCCTGACACAGAAGCCAAAATAACTGTTTGCTAGACATACTTTTTCTGCCTTAGTTAGGTTCATTGAGAACAATGTTGGTATCAGGAGTAACCACAGAGACATAATGAGAATAAACACAAAGAAAGTGGGATCTGGAGATGAATGAAGAATTTTCTATCATCAGCTGGGAACGTTCTTAGGATACTGCCAAGCCTAGCCTAGGGTTCGTCTCTAGGAAACTATGACCACCTTAGAAAATAGGAAAATTACTAACTACCATTTCAAAACATATTAGTCACCAGCAACTTTGTATTCATAGTTAAGATCTCACAAAAGTAATTACTTCACTGACATATGACATTGTTTACTCTCTACTGGCTTTTGGCTTTATCCCTGAATCTCATTACTCAACTTTAGTGCTCTGTCTTCATCCCTGGCTTCCCTACCATCTGACTTCTTGGCCCAAACTCCTGAACTCTGAACTTCTTCCAAATGGTCTCCTTCCTCAAGAGGGAAGGAACTCTTTTAATTCCCAGGGAGAAAGTAAGTGTTCAGCTCTGCTCCTTCCCTCCAGGTTTCTTCTCCTCTGAGGAGACCAGCTAAGATACTTAGGGACTTACTCCTACCTACATTTCTGTGCTACCACTTTTTAGTCACACTGTCCACTGTGATATGAATGAACTCTTTAGGTTCCATGTATTTTACACTGTGTTACAAAAATTATATACCCCTCTTTTCCATTCACTCTTATGTGACATCAACTATCCTACAAGCTAATATTAGAGAGTCAATTAAGCACTCATAACTGTGTATGCTCATAATTGTGGAAGGCATTTGGGGACTTACAGAGAAAATATGTCGGTGTTTCTGGCTTTAAGGGTACTTATTTTATTCTCATTGAAACAAAAGTTAAATTTGTGCGAATCAACTAGCCTTCTTACAAAAACAAACACAAAAACACAGTGCTATACTCCAGCATATGAGTAGAGCAAAGATTCCAGGAGAAATTACAATTCAATTGAACTCTGACATTTTCTGTGTTGAAGTTGTCTTCTTGTATATTATTTCTACCACTAATTCTGTGTCATGTTCCATTTTCTCCAGGCCAAGCATATAACAAAAATCCCTTATACTTACTTTAGCATAGTAGTAATGATTCTCACAATATGTTATTAAATAATAGGCAAAATCAAATGTTAATAAACCGCAACAACAAATCTTAACATCTTACTGCATGGGTTGCCAGTGGTGGTGGTGACATGTTGGGAGGAGAGGGCAAAGAAAGATATAACCCAGGCTAAAATCCACTTCCTAGATCAACCTTTACCACAAGGTATTCTTTAGGCTGGAATACTTGTATAGCCACATTTACTAGTCTCTTCTCTCTTACTTTCTATCTTTGGGTGTGGTGGTCCATCTTGTTTTCCAGCCTTCTAGAACCCATCAATGTGACGACATTCTCCACTGAAGAAAAGACAACTGGTACAACTGGTAAAATGAAGCTTTTTTCTTATTTCAACCCCTCCCCGCATATTCCAAACATGGAGGAACATTCACTTCAGATTTCTCTTTAGAAGGTTTTGCCTATTTATACAACTGATTAATACACAGTCAGTATTAAGTAATACTTTATAACTTCCTGGATTTGGTTTTAAGTCCTGCCTCTCCAAATAACTTACAAGACCAAAAAAAAAAAAAAAAAAAAAAAAGAGTTTTGGATAGATCTAGAATATATCACCAAATATGCAATAGACAGTGTTATTGTCTGTTTGCTCAAGTTTGCATATGCAGATAATGGTGCTGGAATATTGTGACTGGTAGTCTAGCTGTCACTTATAACCCTATTTTAGCTATTCCCAAGATCAGTAGCATCTAAAACATTGCCCCTTATGGACTACATAATCACTGTCCCATCCTGGTCTCTGCCATAGTGTCTTCTACCCTCAAGAACTCACTCCACAGACAACTGTTTCAAGGCTCACACTGAGAGTTTCAGAATAAAGAGGACATAGTAAACTATCCCTTTCTTGGGGCATTTTCCCCATGGCAGGGGCTAGACATGCCACATACCCTTTGGTGGTTGACCCTTTCTTGGCTCTTGACCATATGCATCTAGCTGCTAAGTCAACTTGTAAGGATCTCTTGGGTGCTTACTGTTTGCGTGGACTTTGAACCTGTTGGTGTTGTGAGCTCTTGGGTGTTTACCTACTTGAATTTGGACTCACCTGCTACCCGCTTTTCTTTTTCATATAGAGACTGCTTCCTGGTCTTAAAACTCTAGTGTTTGATCTGCCATCACTCATGAGCATGGAAAGCAAGTTGCCTTTAGGAGATTAAATGTGAGAATTATCTGTCTGCAATTACTGTATCCTCTTCAAGACTATCCTTGTAGAAATCCAATCTCTTCCTGTAGCTGTAGCTGCCTTGCTTTAGTTTTTTCTCCCATGCTTCATCAGATTCATCATGTGAATTTCAGTCTTTATATGCCTATTTCAAAAAATCTTGAAATGAGGTGTGCTTTATTTAGGTATGAAAAGACTGATGGCAATTCAAAAACTCATTACTGATTAGATCATTAATGATAATGAGGAATAGTGCTTAAATGGTTTCTGAAGAAATTGGAAATAAAGTGTAGTATGGTTGGTGTCTGTGACAGCCAGACCCAATTTGGCAAAAGATTGTGCCATTAATGGCTGTTTCTAAATTAGATTTGGAGAAGTTGGAAGAGAACATAGATTGGAAAGAACTGGAGCCGGTGTTAGACATAGTTCTCATCTAAGATCTGTTGCTCACTCCACAGGAAGCTTTGGACGTGTCATTTAGTATAGACTCTCTGAATTTCAGTTTCTTCCAGACTTCCTACTCTTGATAAAGGAATTAAGTGAGACTATATATGCAAAGTGTTTGACATTCTACCTAGCCCAAAGCACGGCCTTAATAATTGCTGGTAGTCTCTTTAGTTAATTCTTCTATTCTTTACGCTGACACTGCTGTACATACACATTTGATCAGTCTTTTAAATGCTTTTGTATCTTGGAACAGAATAAACTTCTTAGCATGGCCACGATATCTAATTTTATCCATTAAGTTCCTTAAAACATGGTGCATGTGTTAAAAAGGGTATTCCCTCCTATTCACCATGTACCTTTAGTTTTCCAGAACACTTTTTGCCTTTTAGTGTTGCCTCTATAGTCTATTCTCACATTTAGGGTTGAAAGGAGGTTTTCCATGTAGAAGGTAACATAAGGTCACGTAAGAACTGAGCCAAATCTTGAACAATTGGTCCATTTTTCTTCTGGATGGACAAAGGATGAAGGGTTATCAAAGGTAGGTCTTCATTAGACCTAAGAGAGAGGGGTTAGGTGCTCGGTGAGATGGAGACTGAATTATCAGTGGCCTCTGTTCCCAGGCAACTTCTGTGTGGAAGTGGTGGACATGCTCACTTAGTGTAGACGTGGCCATCACATGATAACAACACTGTCCAAGTCTGTGTGTTGCCCTATGTATCACCCCTTTCTCTCTCATCCTCTTTCAAATCACATCTTTATCTGTTCTATTTCTCCACATTGGGGAATTCTTTCTAGATCAGAGTTAAAAGCTATCTCTAAACCATAATGATTCTCCCCAAGACTATTGTTTATACTAGTCTTTCTATTTCCCTGAATCACAGGATTTTCAACTTTTTTTTTGAGACAGGGTCTTACTCTGTCACCCAGGTTGGCATGCAGTGACATGATCATAGCTCACTGTAACCTCGAACTCCTGGGCTCAAGTGACTCTTCTGCTTCAGTCTCCATTCCTGCGTAACTGGGACTATATGTGCATGCCACTTCTCTCAGCTTGAACCCATTCTTTGGTGATTGTTGTTTCATTGTTTTCCTTGTACTACCCCTGGGCTGAGACAAATGAACTCATAGATTAAAGGCATAGGGAAAAGGAAACATTAGAAATAAAAATACATTTGTTAATAATTCAAGAACAGTATTCTACCTACCAGGACCTATCCACTGTGTGGACATGGCCAAAGCTTCCTAGGGAGTGAGCAACAGTTCTTGGGTGAGAACTAAGTCTAACACCCAGTACAATTATTTCTAGTCCATGTTCTCTTCCAACTTATCCAAGTCTCATTTAGAAACAGCCATTTTAATATAACCTCTCTGAGTTTAAGTTTCTTCCAGACTTTATACATTTGGTAAAGGAGTCATGTGTGTGTGACCCCTTAAGTCTTTGTAGGATTAGTGCTTTTGGTTCTGTTATGTCTATTCTGAAACCTCATGACGATTGAGGACTTAGAGAGCATTAAGGAATAAATGGCCTTAGAGAGCAATGAGTAAATAAAATAGGTGTTTCCTAGTGTGAAGATAGCAAAGACTGTACAGAAGATGTCCTAGGATTGAATGGTTGGAATAATAAGGGCCCCTGGTTCCACATGCCAGGCATTGTGTTTCTTGGCTCACATGCAATAATTTATTTTATGTTCAAAATAATTCTGTGAGGTCCTATCATGACACTCATAACTTCCAGCTGCAGAGGATGCCTATAAGATGAATGAGGAGGCAAAGGGTGATATCTGACAAGGAAATCTCTGTGGAGAAGATTGCTGATTAACAAGAACAAACAAGACTAAATTCACTATTAGAATATATACAGCAGATACATAGAATAGACTATATATACACATATACATATGTATGTGTATATATGTTGGCAGAAGGCCAGGCAGCATGTGAGGAATAAATAGACTATTGAAAAAACTGGTGCCAAAACTAACAAAAAAATAAACATAAAATTACTGATGGTTGCTACTGAAAACAAAATTTACTTGATTTTAATAATGTAATTTGGTCAGTATCACTAAAGCAATTTTTAAAAGAGAGAAAAAAAACAGTCTAAAACACTAAATTCTGTGCTAAAAAAGCTACAATTAGTATAAGGTTGTAGCATATCTTGCTTATTAGCATTGTTAAAAATAATGATCAAGTTCATTAAAATTGAATTATAGTGGAGCCATCTAAATAGACTCATGACAGCCATTTTAATGAGTTCTATTAAAGGTAGCAATAATGATTAAACTATTTTGAAACAAACTCAATAGATTTTAATAAGGAATCAATGGTGCACATTTCTCTCATGTCCCCATTGGTAAAACTGTAGTAGCAGAACATTTAGACTGTGGAAATTGCTGTGACTCTGACTGCTTTGTAGAAAATTCTATAGTGCATTAATGCTTTGCATGCTGTTGAAGAAGAGTCATTACAACCAATATATGTCTTCCTTCCCTGAAACACTCTTCCACCTTCAAAGAGCAATGACAACACTGCCAGGAGGTGGCTGGGGTTGAAAGCAGAGGTCCACAGTCTTTTTCCAACTCTTGGGAAATATTTTGATGTTAAAATGCTTAAAAGTCTCTTCACAAATAAGTAGTTGTATTTTTAGTATCCTATTGATAAATAAAAAGTATAATGACACAAGAGCTCTATGAATTCAGTAGTAATTTGCATCTTATTCGTCACAACTTCTACTTAGATGGGGGCAATATTAGTGAATTTTTGTTTGAGCCTACGATGTTTTGGTTCTTAGACAGGGCTGTGGTGTTGCTGATCTTCCATTTCCCTGTCTTCCTAGGATAAAGTCATTGGTATTGGGAGCCATTGGTATTGAAGGAGAAAAGCACAGGTCCCTGTACACAACTTCTCCTTGGGATGTCTATTTGGGTAGGTAGTTGGCAAACAGAATAGATTACCTTGATGTAGATATCAATGCATCTGACATCCATACACTCTTTTCATGGGAACATTTTCTTATGACTTTTTACACACTTCTATTTTATATATTTCTAATTGGAGCACATTAAAATTGAAGAAAGAATTAAGCTGGATATTTATCATTTTCCCTGAATTCTGAATTTTAAGATTTTATGTAACTAATAATTCAAAGACACTTCAAATGGTAAATAAAACTTTACTTTATTGAGCTCAGGAATGACCAGTTATGTTAGTAAACCACTCATTGTAGATTATAGATTAATCTTTTTACTGTAGCCTTTTAAATAAAGTATTTATTTTCATTTTAAAGCCTTATGACTGCTCAAAAAAGCACACAATTATGACAAATATCCATAAGTTGACTTATTAAAGCTCATTAGCAGTATTATGACGAGTAATGACATAAATGTCATTGTTTCCTAGGTTGTTACAAAGCTGTATATTCATAGACTATTAGTTTACATTTGAGTGCAGTGTGCTTCACCTAGGAAAGGGCAATTTTAAACAGGAATTACTTGTAGTTATTAAATACAAAATGCAATCATAGACCACTAATCAACCTCGATAAAATGCAAATGTGAATTTTTAAATATAAATGGGGTTATCTATATAGATTATACATAACTGTTTATTTTGGAAATGTAGACAGGTCTTACAAAGGCAATATGGGTATAACATTATTCAATTAATAATATGTTCATATGAACAGTATAGAATTTTTTGCCTATTGGACTTTATGTTTAGAGATTATTTTCAATTACCTGGGAATGTGATAACCTATTAAAATAAGCTGAATGTAGACAAGGCTAAATTTGGACAAGCTTGTTAGTTTCAAAATTGGCATTTTTCATTAATAAAATTAAGGAATAACTTAATAATTGTCTTTTCTTTACATGAGAGTATTAGCATACCTCCTTAGTTTCAAAAATTCCAAATTAATATCATTTTTGTGTGCAAAAATTATTATCTAAGTAACCATTTGATTCTAAGTGTTTTTTAAAAAAAAATCCAGAGGGGTATATTTTAAGGGGTTAATAGCCTATTATATATTGTAAGGAGCATAATCTTAAATATTTGTTTTATAAAACTATTTTTATAGACTTAATTAAATTGAAATGTTTACAATGATTCCCCCAAAAGTAAAAGGGAGGTTTTAAAAAAGTAACTTCTGATTCATTTTTAAGCCTGCAAATTACATTTCTCTGAATTTTGTCATTTTTTGGCTTAAATAGATGTGGAAATCTTTAACCCAAATATATATGGTTTTAGTATTTCATAAACAATTCAAGCATAAGATGAGAATAAAATATTTTGTTGTTATCGTGCTAGATTTTCTTACTGTAGTTTCAATCCAGAAATTATTTTAATGTTTGTAAATTGATTTTCTTTTTTTTTTTTGAGTTGGAATCTCACTCTGTCACCCAGACTGGAGTGCAGTGGCTGCTCCCGGCCACTGCAGCCTCGACCTGCTGGGCTCCGGCGATCCTTCCACCTCAGCCTTCCAAGTAGCTGGAACTACAGGCGCACGCTACCACACCTGGCTAATTTTTGATTTATTGTGGAGATGAGGTCTCACCAAGTTGCCCAGGCGGGTCTCGAACCCACCGGCTCAGGCAATCCACTCACCTCAGCCTACTAAAGGCACGGGATTACAGGCTGAGCCACCGAGCCCAGCTGTAAATTGATTTTTAAAAGATTTAATGCTGTCATTATAGTTCTCTCATTATGTATAAATAGGCTTTTTTTCTATTATTACACAGTTCAAAACCAGAGATTCTATGCAATGGATGCTAAGAAAAACTCTCATGGGAAATTTCATATTAAATATGCTCCTTATCTTCTGGTCTTTATAGCAATGATAATTTTAAGAACAAATGAGCAAAAATGTAAAATATGTCAAAGTATCTTTACATACTGGTTAAAGTTCATGTCAGAGTCTTTCTAAAACAATGATATGACATTACCATTTGAAAAGTAAGTCTTTTGTTTGCCTGTGAAAATGATGCCAGCAATTTTCAGAGACTAGATATTAACCAGGAATAAATGTTCATAGTGCAGCATCATTTCTGCATTACCTTAGAGGAAAATGGAAAAATTCACTCTAAACCTTTTCAATACACCCATTCTTAGTGATTGAATGTAAATTTCTTGAAGGCCCAGACAAATCTGAATTAACTTTGCATTCAGCACTGAGCCTCACGTTTAGGAGGTGTTACAAATTTTTGTACCTGTGTAAGGTAGACATCCTTGTACATGGCAACCAGCTACTTTTATGAATTTGCTCATTTTTCCAAACATTCTTCTTCATAAAATTACCATTATTGGGCTTAACTACTTCCCCTCTGTACCTCTAAGTCTTTGTGGTAGTACTTGAGTTTTTAGGGACTTAGGCAGGGATGTGGGTAAAATTTACATGAATACCGAATGTTTATGTACTGGTTAAAGTGTATGCTTTAGACATGAAGCTCTGTGTTGCCAACTAGCAGGACTAATGGAAATCCCTACCCTACTAAGTCTCCCCCCTACCCTTCACAAGACCCTGAGTAGCTTATGTCTTCTTCCTGGGAGTCATCCCAGATCTCAGTGCTGTGATCTCTTTCACCTAGTGATTTTAGCCCGCCCCAAGACTGAACCTGAATGACATAGCTGGGATTGATCTCGTATCTGCTGACATTCTCTCTGGGTATATGCTGAGTTCTGCCACAGCTCAGCACAGATTGGAGAGGCTTTCTCTATATGAATCTTAAAATTATTTTATTGGGCTTCCCAAAGGGTGGTCTCTTTGTCTGTACTTTTTTTTTTTTTCAAAGTAAATTTCCTTTATGAATGAATGAATTTATCCATTTTATGGTATTGTAAAGAAATACGTGAGGCTGGGCAAATTATAAAGAGATTTGTTTGGCTCACAGTTCTGCAGGCTGCGTAGGAAGTATAGTGCTGGCATCTGCTTCTGGTGAGGCCCCAGGAAGCTTACAGTCATGGAATCATGGCGGAAGGGGAAGGAGAGCCAGCATGTCACATGATAAGAAAGGAGGCAAGAGAGAAAAGGGAGGTGCCAGGCTCTTTTAAACACCTAGCTTTCACATGAACCAGAGAACTTGCTCATTACTGGGGGAAGGGCAGTAAGCCATTCATGAGGGATTTGCCCCCATGACCAAAACACCTTCCACTAGGCCCTACCTCCAACATTGGGGATCACATTTTTACCATGAGATTTGGAGGGATAAATATCCAAACTACATCAATACATTTGTAGTCATCTTCCCCAAGTTTGAATCAGAGGACATCTAATCATCTAATGTCCCATCCAAAAGCATCCGTCTGGAAAATACATCAGTGTCTTAGGCTGAAGCTCTGGTGACTCACTTTCCATTTATTGGGACTATTTCCCATTATTATCATTTTGGAGACTCTTTTACTCATCTGTTTTTAAATAAAGGACACAAGATAGAAAAAAGGCTTTCGTTGGCAACTTCAGGACAGATTGTTCAGCATCTAGAAACTCTACCTTGTCCTCCTCAGCCTGAACTCCAGTTTATTCTCATCTTACCTCCCAGCCTAACCTCTCCACTCTTGCCAATTAAGCCTTCACAAAGCTTGCTTGCTATCACTTTCTTTCTTTTTTTTTTTTAGAAAGCAAGATTTATTAAGAGGACAGAAAAGCTCCCAGAGCAGGAGGTGACTCAAGTAGGTAGTCTGCTATCACTTTCAAACACAAATTTAAGAAAAGCGAATAAGAAGAGAGGATAATAGCTTTGTAGTCATATTATTCTTTTGTCTGCTTAACAGTCCACATCTTGAACTTCCCTTTAATGTATACATTCTTGGAAATCCTCATAGTTTATTCTGCAAATCTTTCAATGATCCTATACTTTTTATTGATTTTTTTCCATAATACATATGTGAATTTTTGAAATATTGAGGAACTAATAACCCCCAATTCTACTCCTTACATAATTGACTTTTGCCAATCTTTCCTGTGTCTTAAAAACAAAACTTATATTCCAATTTTTCTCTAGTTTCATGTCAAGATCTTAGTTTTAAGGTCTTGAATATAATACTCAGTGTTTTGGTACTAATTTTCAAGTTTTTGAATTTTCTAAACTACTTACTATTCCTCTTACCAACATCCTCCTCCCTCTCCCACCTCCGCTTTTGGCTAATTCACTGTTCATTAGCACCTCTCACAGATGGTGAAGACATGTAAAAAAGGAGAGCAGTTAATTGTGTTATTGGCTAGAAACCTGAATAGAAGATCTGGTAGGGTAGGACATTGAAATTAATACTTTAAATGGGATTTTAAAATTGGTCTGCAGGAGAATGACAATCTCCCTCCTCACAAAAGAATGTGTAATGATTATTGTCAAACACTGATTATTGGCCAGTGTAAGTGATACATGAAAGGGAAATTGTGCCGTCCTTTGCATAGGGAGATGCTGTTGCTGATATATTAGTCAACAGAATCCAGAATTTTTAGTCAAATAGCTTGAATTCAAACCTTATCTCCATTATTTATTAGCTTGTATGATTATGAATAAGATGTACATAGTATTTCTCTTTGTCCTCTCTCCAGCAAAATGTAAACAAGGATCAATTTTTCTTCATAGAATTGTTGCACTGAAGAGACATCATGTATAGAAAAGGCATTTTTAACTATAAGGAATATTCGTATTATTGTACTATTAAAATTATCAATGTGCTTGAATGAGTTATATTGATTCATTTACACTTTCTTACTTAGTTTTCATGAAAGATTATTTACTAAGGTTGATGGTTATGTTTGCACTCTGTAACAATAAAACATTGTCGTCTCCTTGATTATCTAGTTGGTTTTCGATAACTTAAAGCAATGACCTCAGCCCTAAGTCTCTAGTTAACAACCCAAACCAGAAACATACATTTGACTGGGATCATGTATATCTAGCATCCCGCTTCATTTGCAGTTTAAACAACTTAAATTTAAGCCAGGCTCGGTGGCTCAGCCTGTAATCCCGTGCCTTTGGGAGGCTGAGGTGAGTAGATTGCCTGAGCTCGCGGGTTCGAGACCCGCCTGGGCAAGCGAGACCTCATCTCTACAATAAATCAAAAAATTAGCCGGGTATGGTAGCGCACACCTGTAGTTCCAGCTACTCGGAAGGCTGAGGCGGAAGGATCGCCGGAGCCCAGCAGGTTGAGGCTGCGGTGGCCGGGAGTGGCCACTGCACTCCAGTCTGGGCGACAGAGTGAGACTCCAACTCAAACAAAAAACAAAAAAAACAAAAAAACAAAAAAACAAGACAAAACAACTTAAATTTGTATCTTGACTGTGTATTTTCTGTAACTGGGCTAAGAATCCACAATGAGGTTCTTCCTTCTCTTTAATTTTCAGTTCATCTGTGACTAAATAAAGCAAGTAATGCAAAGGGGAAGAGAATAGAATTGGAGGATATATATATATATATATATATATATATATATATATATATATTCATTATTTAAAGTGCTAGGAATGTGATGAAAATAGGATGAAATGAGGATTCCCTAGACAGATGATAAGATTTGGAATATATGACACTGCAATCAGGCACACGAATTATGAATATGAAGAACGCCTGGTAACTTTCTATCTGCTTGAGTACAAGGCAATAGAAAACCCTTTTAAAAGTCACACATGTCACTTAGGTAGACTATAAGGGAATAATTCTTGGGAGAACAATGGTATTATTTCCATGGAAGTATTTAATTTTCTATAAAACTTAAACTTAACAAGAAGATTCCAAAATGAGAATGAGTTTAAAATCTACAAAATGGCATGTGCATTGAGAGTAAGCCTGCCTTGTTTTTGCTCAGGCACTCAAATAAAATTTGATTCCTAAATACATTAAGTTTTATGTTAGTGCTATATGAAGAGCTGAGTCCACAGTGGACAGTTGCATGTCTGAAGAAATATTTCACTTTTATGAATGTGCATGTGTGATATGAATATGCATGGTGTGTGTATATGTTCACATGCACGTGTGTCAGAGGAATGAGAGAGGAATTGGCTAAGATGTGAATGGTGGGACATAAGAGGCTATATTAAAGAAATCATGAGTCAGCAAGTACAAGAAAACTCTAGAATAGTGAGAGATTTAGATACAGTTGTTGCAGGTATAAAGTCAAAACTTTCTCTGGGAGGTGACTGAAGAAAATCTGCCAGGGTGGAAGAGAGCAATCATTCTTTAAAAGAATCCAATAAATTTCCGAGTCTAGGTTTAAACAGCATCATAGATAACCATTTTCATTGGAAACTGAGGCTTGAATTGGGGCCCAGACAAAAAAGAACCTTGCTTTGATTATTAATATGATCCAAATCATTATAGGAAACATGCACATACAAAAGTGAAAAAAACAATCTGACATATTCAAATACTTATCTCTAAATAGGGAGATCAGAGGAAATTTTTAATTTCTTTTTGATGTTTTTCCATAGCTTCCAAGTTTTACACATCGAGCTATTTAATTTTGTAAACAGACAAAAACCAACAAACACTATTTTAAAAACAAATTTAATCATTGGTACCTTCTACTTTGGGGGTCGGGAGGATAATGGTGTGTGACTTGGGCTACCACTGATAATATGTCAATTCAATGAGAGGATGGTGATGGTGGATACCCATCTCCCCCCAGGACTTGAATGGGAACATCATGTGCTTCATTAAAAGCCCTTGACTGATAGTAGGCAGATGATGAAACTATAGAGGCAGAAAACAACTCCATGGCCATAGTAACTGCTTCTATTAAGCCCTTTTGCTTTTTTTTCTCCTTTATTATCTTTCCTATGAGTATTTAGCTGGGTTGATTTTGTCCCGCCATTTTAACAATAATAGCACATCCCCTTTCCCTGGTTATGTGATCCAAAGCATGTTGCGTGTGGGGGCAGGGGAGCTCCCTCAATCTCTTTCCACCTTATTTCGCTATGTCAAAGTTGGATTTTGTGGAAAGGAAACGTCTACCAGGAAATAATAATAAAAAAAAAAAGCAAAAAAACCCCCGGATGTTTAGAAACAGACATGCTTTAAAGCACAGCCTTCTATCTTAATCCTGAAACCAGATCTTGGCGTATCACAGTACCCACACAAATTCTGCATTGTTGGTGAGAGCCTGTTGGAAATGTTAAGATTTTGGCAATTCTTGACTATTCAGTTTTGTTACTGTGTTTTGTGCCCTCTTAGGAATTTATGTTTTCCTAAAAGAAAACATAATTAGAGTCCAGTATCTGATGTTAATGGACATTTGGGTAAGATGACAATGAATTACTCTGGGCTAATGTCTTCAAAGAATCTGACAAGAAATCTGTTAAACAGCAACAGCAACAAGAAAACATACTGCAGTGTTTAAGTTAGTGATGTACATAAAAGCACATTTTTAATCCATACTTGTCTAATAGTAACATTTGTCCCATATACTTAAAAATATTTGACAAAGCGATTGTAGAAACTCTTGCTGAGCTTTCTTCAACTAAATTCCAGCTAAAAAATGGCCTGATAGAAACAATATTCAGGGGGCTTTGTCTATGGGTAGATTTTCTGTCCTTGACTCTGGCAGCACTGACACTCAGACAACTTGTCCAAGTATAGCATAGTTATTACCTTCCTTCTGTCCTCTTCCTCCTGTTCCATTTCTAGGTTTCTGGAATCCCTCATGTCCTAGAAGTATTACACATCCCCTTAATAAATACTGAGATCCCTCCACCCTACCTGCCTTTTATCCTGAGCTTTCATAGCCCTTTCTTTTAAAGGTATCTAGGACCTGGAAATCCTGGAATGTTGGCCCTCACCCTTGAATCATTTCCAGGTTTTGGAGAGTTTGTTGGAAGCATGCCTTTAACTCAAAACCGAGGTTGATTGGAAAAATCTCAACTTTAAGTGATCCTCTGGGCAAGTTCTCAGCAGAGAACCTAGGAACTGAATGACAGATACCATCTTCCCTAGAGTCTGTATTAGTCACACCAACATTCTCCTCTGGTTAGAATCAAGCTTAAAGCATCTTGCTCAAGAGTTTATTCTCTCCCTTTATTCTCTCCTGTTGCTACAATAAGTATGGGGAATGTCTCCTAGTCCCAATTAATCTACAGATAAGAGAGAAATAGCATAGTCAGAGTCTGAGGAACAGGCAAGCATTTTCTAGCTCAGGTTATACTCTCTTGTAACAAATTCTTGGCTCCATCCTTATGGGGCTTCTAGGACAGGAATGCAGTAGTTCATCTCTTTCTGCAGAGAAGTAGGAGGGGAAGACTAGTGCATATAACTCCTCCCTCAGCCCCTTACCTGCCCCAACCCCAAGTGACAACCTTCTTCTTCTGTTGTACTTTCTATAGCGCTTAAGATAGTCACATATATCACACACATCAATGAGGTACTATCAAGTGGAAGAGGAGGGAACAGAGCCAGAAGTTGTGACAGGAACAGGCATTGAACACAAGGGTTTTGCAGGTGTGCCTTAATCGTTTGGACTAGGGACTACCCATTAACCACCCTGAGTTCAGTTTTGTACGATCTTGAGTCTAAATTGCTGTGGTAATATTTGTTGGATCCTGATATAGGTTACTGACATGATAGGTTCCTTGTCCTTTTTAGATGTCACCATCTTGATTCATACCTATCGACACTCGTCTTCCTATGACTTTTGAGCCTATCATCAAGTGTGAGCAGTTTTCAATTTGGCTAATTTCACTGCTTTCCAGCTTTCTTCTTAAACTGCCCATTGGCATTTGCCTTCCAGGGTGCTAGAATGTGCAAGACCATGTGAGTTGATGAAGGTCATTCTTTCTCGTCAATTAGAAAAAAGGCTACATTGCTTCTAGCCAGGAATTACATTTTTTTAAAGGAAATGCCAAAAGAGATTTTACTTCCCACTCATAGAACTTAATTTGATTCATTAAAGGGCTGAGAATTCTCCAGGCAGAAAATCAATTTTCTAGTAGGACCTCAGCATGGTATGGGGTGGATTGACTTCTCCAAGAACCCAGAAAAAAAGGATAAAAAGGAAAAAAATATATCAGTGTACACTCAGACTTTTATTTTTGTTGTTTCTAAATCTGAATGTGTGTTTTTCTTTATCACTGGAGATCACCAATAAGGACACTATCAATTTGTTTGAAAGATATGTGGTGCTGATTTCTAAATGGCCTAAAATGCAGCTCTTTATAAAGCCTTTTGAAATAATTTGACTTGGCATGCCAGGTAGCCAGAACTATAAGATGATTTGAAATAAACTTTTTTGGTGATGGTGGGAAGAGGAGGCCTGTATCAGAATTACGTTCACTATTCTGTCCTTCTGTTATATTGTGTAATCCTGAGATCTCTTAAGCCACAATAAGGAAATAATTATACTTTGAGTTTTTCTAAGGCTCTAACTAGAGGGCATCCATCTAAATATACATTTCCATGAATAAAGGTTTAATGGCCCAGGTATTTCTGATTGGAGCAGTAAGATTGAGAGTAGCGGTCCCCAACCTTTTTGGCATCAGAGAACGGTTTTGTGGAAGACAACTTTTCCCGGGTGGAGGAAAGAGGTGGTTTCAGGATGATTCAAGCACATTACATTTATTGTGCACTTTTATGATTACATTGTAACATATAATGAAATATGTAGCACCACTGCCTCAACTCCACGTTAGATCATCAGGTGCTAGATTTGCACAAGGAGCATACAACCTAGATCCCTCACATATCCAGTTCACAATAGGGTTCTAGTTTCTATGAGATTCTAATGACGCAATTGATCTGACAAAGACTGAGCAAAGGCGGTAATAAGAGCCACCGGGGAGCGGCTGTAAATACCTGTGAGGCCTGGTCCCATAAGCCGCCGACCAGGCCGCCGACCCGCACAAGTCTGTGGCCCCAGGGTTGGGGAACCCCTGATTTACAGAGACTGAGAGTTGGTGGAAGCAAGTATAAGCGGTGTGTGGAGTTTGGTCAAAGAAGTGCGGTGTTTCTTGAGGGCTGTAGACCTGCATTCCCCATTCTTCTCTCACCCACAGCCCCAGAACTGTAACCAGCTATGTTGCACATGTAAGGAAAAGAGCCTTGCCAGCTGCGAACCGGCAGGGTGGCTCCAGTTTGGTGGCCCAGAGAGCCCGGCGCCCGCGGTGTCAGGGCTCAGGCTCCCGGATAACCCAGTCGTGGGGAGGGCGGGGCTGCCGCCGACCTCCCCAGAAGTGCGGCCGGAGTCTTATGAAGCTGCCAGTTGCCGAATGAAATCTGAAACCCCGGGCTGCGTCTGAGGGTTGGCCCCGCTCAGTTGCTCAGCCTCTTGTACTGTGTATTTACACATTCACACGCAATCACTCTTTCTAACTTCTGGGACTTTTCTTTGCGCAACTGCTAGGATTTCTCAAGTGTATGTGGCGACTCAGCCCATCTCCGGGTGGAGACCAGCGGAGCCCGGGAGGGTCTCGGAGTTGGGGGACGCTGTCAAGGCTGCGGCGAGGACCGCGGAGGTGCGAGGCGCCGGAGGCCGGGGGGAAAGCCCCCCAACTTTCCTCCGCTGCCGGGGCGCGTCTCCTCCGAAGCCGGCGCTGCGGAGCTTTCGAGTGAATGGGGCTCCCTGTCTCCACTTGCCGTGGGAAGTAAAGGAGTCCCTCGTCCCCGTCTCTCTGCATTCTCTTTCGGCCAGTCCCGGAAGCCTCTGCCTTCGGAGCTGCAGCCGTCCCGCGTCTGTCGCGCGCTCCCAGCAGGGTAGGTGGCGTGGTCGCGGGGGACAGTCACCGCGGGAGGGTCGGACGCTGCTGCCTGAGATAGGGGAGGGGGCTGCGGGGCGGACAGGGATCGCAGGAATCCCGGGCTGATGCGCAGGGTGTGTGTGTGTGTGTTTGTGTGTGTGTGTGCGCGCGCGCGCGCGCGCTGGGCGACAGCAAGCGGGTAGTAGTGTGTTCAGGCTTTAAAAATAGATGGAATTAATAAAAATGCTTTGTTCAATTCAATGTCCTCTCTGACTGTCCGTCCTCCCGTTTCCCCTAGTGGTCTTATAGGTGTTGACTATACAACAGGCACCCAGAGGTAGGTTTTAATAATAAACATATTGTTGTTTTTTTTGTAAACAAAGCGTTAAGGGAATCTTGGTGAATTTTGGTTTTGTCTAGATTTTTTTTTTTTTTTTAAGAGTAACGCTTTTGAGGAAGTATCTATGTCTC
This sequence comes from Tarsius wallacei, assembly GCA_963574415.1. Lineage (NCBI taxonomy): Eukaryota > Metazoa > Chordata > Mammalia > Primates > Tarsiidae > Tarsius > Tarsius wallacei. The sequence continues at coordinate 29,088 of CAUYQG010110662.1, read as the reverse complement.
TCTTAAGGACAAACGTGCAATATGTTCTCATTAAAAAATACTTTAGATTGCATTTCTTTTATAAGTACCCACATAGAAGGGAGATAATGTTACTCTGAATTTCTTAGAGATATTAGGGTTTCAATATCAGCTAGTAAGAGGGAGCCCAGACTTCCTTCAGTCTACATCTATTTTAATTAATTTGAATTGAACATGATCTCCAAGCAATTTCTGTATGCAGCACATTTTATTTTATGCTACTCTTTTTTAACCTTTCAAGACACCATTATTGCCTCTCTTTCTAAAAAGAGGAAATAAATCATGGTAAGTATTTAAGGGTTTGCTTATGCATAACTAAAACAATATGTGTGCTGTGTCTACCAAGTAAGACAAATTAATTGAAATCCAGGGATATTTACAGTAGAGTTTAAGAGCTTTACTCCTTTACTGAGAAGATGGACAGGACAGATAGAATACAATCTGCCCTCTGATTATAATCCTTAAGAGCAATCCTTAAATCAATCCTTAAGGGCAGGAATGAATGTTAGTATTGAACTGGTCATTGTAAAATATAAAACACACAGCATTAATATATTAGGAAAAGTCAGAAAACATGTATAAAGTCACATCATACCTCTTTTAAGATCTTTCTCCCCCTTTTAAATTTCTTAATAGTTCCTCCTCTCTGGGTATATTTCAGCTTCTAAGAGAACCCAGTAATAAAACTCCTCTTTTTATCTTCCCTGAATGTCTGACCTTCAGGTGCAAGTCTAGAAATCTGTTCTCTATAGAGCCATTACTGAACTGTCAGAGATTTCACCTTAGACATCTTGAAGGACTGAGATATTGATGAAACTGAAATAAATAACATCTTCCTACCACTCACAGGAGGTATGTTCTTGGTGAAAGACCTTTAAGTGAGAATAAGAGATCAGCTGAGTTTTTCAGATCTGGAATTTAGTTTGAGGTATGTGGAAGGAATATACAATAAGTATGGAACTAGGAAAGAGAATCTGTAATTCTTTCTGTATGTGAGGGGTTGTTGGAACTCAGATTGTCCTTTGCCTTCAGCTATATTATTTGGTTTTATTACTTCATCTCAGGGGTTTGGATTTGAGACTAGGGTGGTTTCTCCATAATATTCTTATGGGCTCTTTATACTGTGAATATGAACTGTTTTGAAAATATAAGCCTGGTAGAAAGTGGGAAAGAATTAAGTTATCAAGAAAAAAATTCCATGACAGAATAAATAGCAATGCACCCTTCCAGACAAGAACATAGATTTAAATGTAAAGTGTTCTTGGCTGAAATCCTCAGGGAAATCCTTTCAGCTTTTGCTCCAGATAGTAATGGCCAAGGCTCTGAGAGCTTTCGTGGTTTTATTTATTGTGTGATCTTAGACTTTCCAGGGTGATGGGGGCAGTGGCGGGGGAGAGAGCAGGAAGGGTGAGGAATGTGCAGCAGGTGGTGATGAGTAGTTTGAGTCTGATTACTCTGCTATCTTAGCCAAAGCCAGGTTGGTGTTTACCAACAGCTCTTAATAGTTTCATTGTGACCTACTGGCCTATTGAAGAGTGTTTTCTTTCTGGCTCTGTTAGTGTCCAGGCTGGCTTCTTAGGGCTGAAAGCAGTTGGTGCCACTGTAAAGTTCAGGCCATGCATTTGCTTCCTGTTCTTAGTGTGTGCAGTGCTATAGCACCATCTTAGTTACCTGGAGTTATTTTCCTGTGATATTTTCTGACCAGCAATGAAGGGTTCTTTTCCCATGAATTGATCTATGTAATCCTGATTCCTTCTTTCTGTTGTGTTTCAATTTTTGGTAAGAATGAGTACCCTAGCCAGGTTCGGTGGCTCAGCCTGTAATCCCGTGCCTTGGGAGGCTGAGGTGAGTGGATTGCCTGAGCCCGTGGGTTCGAGACCTGCCTGGGCAGGCGAAACCTCATCTCTACAATAAATCAAAAAAATTAGCCGGGCGTGGTAGCGTGCGCCTGTAGTTCCGGCTACTTGGAAGGCTGAGGCGGAAGGATTGCCGGAGCCCAGCAGGTCGAGGCTGCGGTGGCCGGGAGCGGCCACTGCACTCCAGTCTGGGCGACGGAGTGAGACGCCAACTCAAAAAAAAAAAAGAATGAGTACCTTGGCACAAAATGGTGAAGGTGGGTGGAGCCTCACGTGGAGCCCAGTAAGAAGGGGTGGCCACCCATGGATGTGGAAGAGGCTGAGTATAGCAAGAGCCTGAGGTATCCATTTTGCACTGATCACATTTTATTGAGAAAAAAAGCAGAAAATATATAGAATGGAAAGATGTCTGTTTACCCTTAAAGTTACAGATGAAGGACTAAGATATTTCTCAGACCGAGAGAGATGAGAGATGCTGAAAAATAAAACTGTGGGCCAGGCATGGTGGCTCATGCCTATAATCCCAGCATGTTAGGAGACTGAGGCAGGAGGATTGCTTGAGCCCAGGAGTTTGAGACTAGCCTAGGCAACATAGCGAGACCTCGTCTCTACAAAAAATTCAGAAAATTAGCCAGGCATGGTGGTGCATGCCTGTAGTTCCAGCTACTTGGGAGGCTGAGACAGAAGAATTGCCTGAACCCAGGAGGTCAAGGCTATGGTGAACTGTGATTGTGCCAGTGCACTCCAGAATGGGCGACAGAATAAGACTCTGATTCAAATAACTACTACTACTACTACTACTAATAATAATAGTAGTCAACTTAGCCATGAAATTAATGCTCTTCACATAAAGAGACCCCTGCTCTGAGTTTCATAATGGTAACCCATCTGTCTTTGCTGTATGAACTGAAAATGTACAAGGTTCTGATGGATTCAGCATCTAAGTAAAAGCACATCTAGGAAATGGAGGATTATTGTGGTGAAGAATCAAAGAATATGCCATTTTCAGAGGTTTTTGTGTACACGTGTGCTTTTAAGCAGTATCTACACTCTACTGTGGCATTGCTACAATTAATCTTTATAAAGTCCAGATGTGACTGGGTGAATTCCTTATTCTAAAACCTTCCTTGGATCCCAGTGACCTACATTATTAACTCCAAACACTTTAGTATAGTATCAAAAAGTTCTTCCAAGACCTCTCTTTTTAATGTCTTCTTCCATACAAAGCTGCTTCTGGTCTCTTGTTCATTGATTAATTCTCTTGGCATGCCCTCTGCCTGGAAAATCCCTCTTGATTCTTGGTGGCCCAGTTCAAGTGGAACTTCCTTTGGGAAAACTTACTAGTTCTTTGCAGGAATAACGAATCATTTCGTCTTGTCTGCTTCTGTAGTGATTTGAACACACTCTGAATAATCATTTTAATATTTTTTAAATATCTCCCTTGCCCCCCCCTTCCACTGTGAGTTCATCAATGAGTCAATGGTTGGTGGAGGAGCTTCCTGAATTCAAATGCCCAGCCTAGTGTCTGAAACATAATAAACAGCTGTGAACGTTTTCTTAATAAATGATCAAGCAAAGTCATGAATTTAAAAAGTTCTGGTAGACTCTAATGGATGAAGATAGTTATATCCCAGAAGTCCATTTGAGAAATGTCTATTTGGAGACAGAACTTATTTTTCAAATGTAACAGTAGTACAAAACGTAATTCACTTTCCAGACCAGCCCACACATGCTATTTAATCCCTACAATAGATGAAATATTGTGCTTTTGTAATTCTAAAAAAAGCAAAACAAAGCAAAAACTGCTGTGAAATCACCTTTTTCTTTTGAAAAACACAAAATACACTTGAGCTTAAAGATAACAGAAACAATTATATGAAATCTACATTTTTCACAGTTTTTTATATTATACTGTAAAATTGGTCATTTGTGAAATCTCAGTGGGAGGTCCTGGATTTGGGTGTGAGAACTAATAATGAAGTTAAATTTGGAGATCCTGCTTGTGGAATGGGTAATAATCTTAATTAATCAAACAAAATAGAAATACTAATTTGACTAATAATTATCTTGAGTGCTAGTGCTTGAGGGAAATCAGATTTAATTAAAGGAGGATGTGGAGGTGGATGGAGAGAGAAATTTAAAGGGACACCTTTCATGTTACTGATTCTTTATTATATTGATTTTCTTTTCATCTCATTTAGCACTGAGGCAAATCCAAAGTTTCTTCCTAAAAAAATTGTGTCTTTGTCTACAGTAATTTTTGCTGCTAACATGTAGAAAGGAAAAAGAACACTCCCTCCGGGCCAAAATACAAATGGGCTTATTTCATTTTCAGAGGAAGATTCCCCTTGTCACTTGCATACCTTCCCTTTAGCTCATGGATAACACATATTTCAATCAAGAATGCCTATAATGCTTGTGTTTCAGGTGCCAGGCAGGAACTGAAAGCTCAAGTTTCTCCTTATTCACCATCTCTCAGAAGCCTGGAAGGACACACATTGCATTTAAGAGTAACAGTCCAACCACTCATTCCTCTAAATTTTCTAAACTCTATCTGTATCAAATTATAGAACCCATGATTTACCCATTCTAATAATATTACAGCACTTTTTTGTTAAAATGTCAAAACGTCTTCATTAAATTATGCTTTAATATGGTAGGGCTGTTTTCAGACATGGGGTCATGTGCCCCAGGAGCACTGTGAACAAATGTATAAAAGAGTTTCCTTGGGAATCTCTGAGAAATGGAAGAGAGAACCTTTTGGGTTTTTTTTTTCTTACAAATGGAATCTATCAATACACTGAGGCTTATGGAGCTATAATTAGGACTATTTTCTGACAGTCAAACTGAGCCTTCAGAAAACAAAGTAATTTTTCAAATTCCTTAAGGGGGGACTTTAGCTTTCATTTTGTCTTGAGTTTTTTGGTTTTTTTTTTTCTCTCTCTCTCTTTGGATCTCACAAACTCTCATAATGATAATCATTCTAATGAATTAAGTACTTTCTAAATACCAAATATATTTTTACATATATTACTTCTAATTCTAGAAGTAATTAGAATTAGTAATTCTAGAAGTAATATATGTCATGTCTAATTCAGATATTATTATTCCCATTGTATGGGAATGTTTAGACTCAGAGAGGTAAACCTGGTTAGCCAAGGCAATACAGACCTGAGAACCAATGTGTCTAAATACCCTACCATTTTTACTATGTCTCCTTCCTCTTGGTGCTTTTCAAGTATGAATTATAGAGTCATAAACTATGTGTCACGTAGGTTTGGCATACACTAATGGGGTTTGGTCTCAACATGATCTCCATGAACTGGCCTTGGAGTTCTCTTGCAGGTATTTTAGATCAGAATCCTCAGCCCAACCCCCACCCCCAACCCCTGCCATGGACCTGTACTGGTCTGTGGCCTGATAGGAGATCAGCCACACAACAGGTGAGCAGCAGTTGTGGGAGCAAAGCTTCATCTGTATTACAGCCACTCCCCATTATCATATTACCATCAGAGCTCTGCCTCCTGTCAGATCAGCATTGAAAAGCCTGCTTCCATTGCCAACATCCTACCTTTGTGAAGCAGGGTCTTCTGCAGTGAAAGCAACCTAAATGAGATCACGGAGTAGACTGAACACAAGCAACACATTTCTGGTGTCACTTTCTCCCATCATCCCCAGATGGGACCCTATAGTTGCAGGAAAACAAACTCAGGGCAACCACTGATTCTGCATTATGGTGAGTTGTATAATTGTTTCATTACATATTACAAGTGTTAATAATAGAAATAAAGTGCACAAAAAATGTAATGTACTTGAATCATACCGAAACCATACTCTCCCCACCCTCGTCCGTGGAAAATTTATCTTTCACAAAATGGATCCCTGATGCCAAAAAGGTTGAAGACAGCTGTTTTATTCTTGCACCGATGAGTTGGGACCCTTGGAATGGTTACCACTATCAAGGTTTTCTGGTGAGAAAAGCAGCCCCATCCATCACAGAGCAGTAACGGAATTAATCTATAGTGATCAGCCTGATCAGACTTTGTTTTATGAAGGGAGGTGAACAGGAAAGGTATGGTTTACAGAGATCTAGTGATCTATATCCATTACTTAATTCCCAGACATGGGGTCATATGATCCAGGAGCACTGTGAATAATGGGTGGAGGTGGAGGTACAGAGAAAGAGGCAAGTGGTCCCCAGCTTTAGAACTAGATGACCAGCTTAGAAAGCTGAAATATGGCAGAAAAGGATAATTTCTTTGGGGACAGCAACTGAAAGACGAAGGAAAGTTGAGTTAGTGGTGAAAGTACTCACTGGGTTTACAGAAATAAAGTGAGTGATTTGGAACATGATTTTAAAACCACTCTTTCTCAGGGAAGGAACATTTATCAGAAAAATCATTAAAGTGCATCTCACTTCTGTTTGTAAAGATACCTAGAGAAGAGAGTTCTGAAGCTTCTTGAGGGATGATTTTCAGTTGTTTAATTTTGTTGAAATATCTGGTTTAAAATTTCTAATGTGAAGGAATGTCCACCAGAAAAAGATGATCTGGGGGAATCAAAAGAGCCTGAAGTTATCTTATTGCAACCCAACTGCAGAAACCTAGGATTTAACCATATGAATACCACCTTCAGAATTTCATCTTGCTTTTACATTCCACTAATTGTTATTGTGTTCAGGTGAAATGTTGATAATTTTATATAAAGTCATCTATAGTGTATGCAGTGGTTCTCTGCCTCCTCACATTTCTGATTTGCTGATTAGAGGCTTCATTTTGTGATGACAACCCATACTTTCATCATGGGATAACTTTTCAGTATCTATGGAGTTAGGTCAGATTGGCTGGTTCCAAGGAGGAGCCTTGGGTTTTGATGCCCAGAGATGGGAGGAGGCTGAAGGAATTGTCTGGTGAGCAGCTCTGAGAAGTCTTGCAGACAGGTCAACCTGCTGAGGATGATTGGGGGGTTGGGGGTTGGGGGGAGGGGGGAGGACAGCAGCAAAGCTACAGAGTGACAAGTGCCAGGAACCAAAAAATCAGAAAAGGCATAACGAGATACAGCAGAAACTAAAAACTAAGTGTCTCAGTCTAATAATAGGTAACAATTATGGAAACCTACTATGTGTTAGTCATGCCCAGTGCTTGCCCTGGGTTATCTCATTTACTCCTCACAGCTCCTGCATAAGCCCTATCAGTAAGTCTCTTTTATAAATGGAAAAACTGAAACCTGGAGAGGCCTAGTGACTTGCCAAAAATCACACAGCCACTATGTGATAGATCTGAAAATAAAATTAAGATATCCCACTCCAAGAAAGCAAACTTTACTGTATGCTGTGGAACTAGACCTGTGTTCCAGCCTGACTCTGACATGCTTAAACCTTGTGACCTTGGGCAAGTTGCATTCACCAACTTCAACCACAGTTTTTTTTCCTCTCTGTAGACATGAGCATTTGAGAATAACTCCTTCATAGTGCTATTATGAGTTTTCAATTTATGAAGTGAGCAATGCATGAAAAGAGACTGAATGGTTGTCTGGCACCTGGCTAGTATCAATGCAAATTAACAGTTATTATTATTAAATTCAATGATAATCAGCAGAGTCCTGAGCAGTATTTTTCCAAACTAGAGGTCTTGTCGAACAGTGGTTATAAAATCAAATTAGTGGCTCATGACCAACGTTTCTTTTTGAATGAAAAGGAATAAAATAAGGCAGGATGGAATGGGATAGAAAAAATATGAGGGGTCATTATATTGTAGGAAAAGTAAAAATTGTTTCATATGTTTTCATTTAAACTGTGTGTGTGTGTGCGTGCGCGCGCCTCTCACACACTGGGTAGAAATGAAAAATGTACTTCAGATTAATGATAACTGTAAAAAAAATAAGTATTTTAAAAAACCTTTGAGATGGCATTTCTCAAGGGTTACACCAGGATCAGCAGCACTAGTTCCACCTGAAAAATTCAAATTACCGAGCCCCACCTGGGACTAGCCATACATGCTTAACAAATCCTCCAGGTGATTCTGTCGCACACTAAAGTTTGAGGACTATTTATTATTCAAACTGGTATTTGAAAATAATGAAAAACTAGCTACTTAAAATACATCTAAATTCTTGAGAGCGATTAAAAGTACACAGCCATATTGTATTGATTAAAGATTTTGACTCTCCACAGATTGCTGTCCATTCAGTGTTGGTGTGACTTTGATTTTGTATAGTTGTTTTTCCTTATTTTTCTATGCTGCCTACTCACAGTGCAGGTGAGTTAAGTACCACAGAAGTCAATTAGTTTATATGTAGAAGGACATTGAGTATGTAGATTTTGTTCTTTTTTTCTAGATAAGGTTTTATCTTCTACAGTATAAAACCTGAACATTTTTTGTGTGGCCCTGAACCTTGAGCATCTAAATTATATTCAGATTGAAACATTTTAATGATAATAATCCAGATGCCTAAACAGCTGTAAAATTAGAAATCAAATGAAAAGCTCATAAGAAAACTTCACTCAATATTTTATTAATTGACATATTTCTTTTGAAAAGTCAGACAGGAGATTGGCAATCTTGTAAATGCAACAATAGCGCTGATGATAGAATTTTTTTTTTTTTTTTGGTAAAAATGAAAGTGATATGCATTTGTATACGGAAGATTTTTCCCATTGAAGAAAACAATGAATATGTTTAAGATATGTATTGATTGTATGTCATCATTTTAAAAAGAGAGCAGATAATATTGCATTGACCTGCTTTTGTTCATTGCAATTGGTGTCATTTACTGTTGCATTTGGTTGAAGAATGGTTGAGTGTGTTTGCTTTAAGATTTGGAGGCGTTTTGTTTGCAAACACAGCATCCAGATTCACTAGAAAAGACTTTGAAGGCTTTTCTTTTCCATTACAAAAAATAATATTACCTTAGTTTTTTATTTTTATTTTTTGAGTTGGAGTCTCACTCTGTTGCCCAGGCTGGAGTGCAGTGGCACAATCATGGCTCACAGTAGCCTCTACTTCCTGGGCTCAGGCAATCCTTCTGCCTTAGCCTCCCAAGAAGGTGGGACTGTATACAGATGTACGCTACCACACCTGGCTTATTTTTTTGATTTGTTGTGGAGCTGAAGTCTTGCTATGTTGCCCAGGCTTAGATGTTTTAAGAGAGCAGCTTTTCAATAGGTATTAACTTTTCTAAAAGTTAATTCTTAGTAGTATGCGGAAATATTTTTAAGGACAAGAGTGTCAGAAAAAACAAATTTCAGGGTAAGAAAATCTACCTTCTGGCTCACCAGAGAAATATATTTAAAGAGTAGCTTGAAAAATGTTTCAAAAGGTCTGTCTTTATTTTGCATTCAAATACATGCTGTGGGAGGAGAGGGGGAAGGGTGTTGTGGGAAAAGCTGGGAGGATGTGGACTCTAAATCTACTTCTGGTATTAATTAGCATCTGAGAACTCAGGCAAATTGCTTAGCTTTTTAGGACTTCACTTTCCTTATCTGTAAAATGAGGGTTAGAGTAAATAAATACTTTCTAAGGTTGTTCCCTCACTAAAAAAGTCTATGTTGCCAAATGGTAGTGTGCTTCTTTTGAACATTTTAATAAGAATGTGGCAATGTGTATGCACATGGCAGGGCTCTGGAAATTGAATATCTGATTTTACATAGGAGTGAGGATGTGGAAGGCATACAGATAACATGATAAAGTTTAATGTCACTATTCCTTGACAAACTTCATGCTCCATCAGGCTTGTTTTCATCAGCTGTGAGTTTGTGGGGATATCTGATACGCTCACAAGGAGGAATTTGAAAATGGGTGAGAACGTTTTCGGCCATCACAATGATTGGGTGAAGCATTTAGTGCCCAGGGGTCAAGAGCACCATGTGTCCTGTAATGTGTGTGAGAGATGATTCCTCACTACAAATAATTTTTCCTCCCCAAATGCCAAAAACATCCCCATTGAGAAATTGGCTAATGAAGTTAAAAGACTAAGTTTTGGCTTCGTATTTTGTAAAGATCATCTGGGAAATTGGAAGTGAAGTCACACACTTTCTGCTGTTTCAGTAACACAAATGCAAACACTGTCTATTCTTAGATGACAACAGGTGTTTATGAAGCATGGGAGAGAACAGCCTTCAGCTCTCTGCACTACGCATTGACTATGCTATAAGAAAAGTAGTGAAAATTTGACTTTGTTCATCCAGTGAGCAAATAAAACTTGAAGACATACTAGGAATAGTTCCTTTAAGTAGAAATCACTAGTTTCCTGATGACAACCATATTTTTAATGAAATGACTTAACAGAGGTTTCCATTCAGTACAACTAGTCCTTTCTTGCATTTAAATAGCTGCTATGATAAAAGCATTAAATGCATAGATTTGATTCTCTAGGATAACAAATACCATTTGCTTCACAAAGCTGTACATGCATGAGTACTTCTTGCCCCTCCTCTTGCCTTCCTCTGCCCTTGCATTGACTTTGTAGGTTCTGGGTCAGACTAGGGATAGGCCATTCAGCATGAGTGACTCACACGGGGCCTTTTCAAGAACCTTTGTCATGTTTTCAAATTTGAGGTGAAGTTTGGTTTGGAATAACTTCACAGGATCATTTTCTTAAAATTCTTTTCTCCCATCTTCCTCCTTGCGTTTGTCAAGTCCTTCGTTTGCTTGGTTACTTGTGTGTATTTTTTTTTTTTTTGAGTTGGAGTCTCTGTCGCCCAGACTGGAGTGCTCCCCGCCACCGCAGCCTCGACCTGATGGGCTCCCGCGATCCTTCCGCCTCAGCCTTCCAAGTAGCTGAAACTACAGGCACGCTACCACGCCCGGCTAATGTTTTGATTTATTGTAGAGATGAGGTCTCACAAAGTTGCCCAGGCGGGTCTCGAACCCGTGGGCTCAGGCAATTCACTCACCTCAGCCTCCCAAGGCGCGGGATTACAGGCTAAGCCACCGAGCCTGGCTACTTGTGTGTATTTTTAAACTACTGCTTCTATTCAGCTGTGAGATACTGTGGGTATGAAAGGTGTTGTATGGATAAAATTGTTGCCTAGCAAGCCAAAGCCAACTTGACATTTTCCAGGAGTGAAAGGAAATTAATGCTTTCTCTCTCTCTCTCTCTCTGGTGAATCTGGGTCTTAACACCTCTGCAGGAAGCAGGGAAAGAGAGGTGTCACTGAAATGTGTAAGCTCTCTTTTCCTATAAATTTGATGAAAATTTAGATTAGAGGAGAAGATTGAAATTATGGATTTCAAAAGAAAAGGTCTTTGGAATAATCTTTTGTGCTATCTATGCTAGGCCTATACAATAGTCTCATAACAATTAAAATTTATTATAAGTGGAATGTAGTTACCTTCTGCATTCCTTTTTACAAGAACTGTGTTGAACTTCAGAACAAAAGCCTCTTTAGAAAATAGCTGTTACCATCACAGCCCCAATCTTTCAGTAGTGAAAATGAGTCCAAAGTGATTTAGGTTATTTGCCCCATAGTACACTGTAAGGAACAAGCAGCCCAGGCTCTTGACTTTTTGGTGTCTGGTCTATCCCTCCGGAGCCTTTCTCACCTTGGCTTCCTTGAGATAATTAAGCCTAAATGCTCTCCTAAGACATCCAATGCATGCAATGAATTACCTCCTCTGGTATGCAACTAGAAGGGTCCTGGTTAAGTACCATCTTTGGCATTTTTTTTAAAGTTGGAGTCTTATTCTGTCACCCAGGTTGGAGTGCAGTGGCATGATCACAGTTATTGCAACCTCAACCTTCTGGACTCAGGCGAACCTCCCACCTCAACCTTCCAAGTAGCTGGAACTACTGGTGCACATTACCACGCCTGGCTAATTTTTTTATTTATTGTAGAGACGAGGTCTTGCAAGTTTCCCAGTCTGGTCTTGAACTCCTGGGTTCAGGCAATCCTCTCACCTCTGCTTCCCAAAGTGCTGGGACTACAGGTGTAAGCCGCTACGCCCACCTCTTTAGCAAAATTGAGAAAAGAGTCTCTCATATAATTTTCTGTGTTCTATTGTTCAGACGAGGAACCTTAGATAAAAAAAGAGAAAGCGAATCTGTAACTAATATCTTTAAAAGTATTTTTATGAAGTCCAAATTAACCTTAATGGCAACTAAAAAATATACCATATTAATACCAAGGTGTAACTCATAATAACTTCTGTTTTCAGTAACATTTTAAAGCTAATTCCTTTGACATTCCTTGTAATAATATCAATTGTGTTGAACCCATTAATGTAAATGGAGTGTTCTCATTACACTGCAGATTCTCATTCATTTCAGTGTTCAAACCAAACCAACAAATTGTTCTCTTATTTAATGCTCTTCATATTCCTGAAAAACAAAAATAATTGTCTGATGGTATTTAACACTTAAGGTATTTCATATAGAAAACAAAAAAAAAAAACAAAAATAACGGGTTAATCTCTTTAAGCACTGCCTGGACCAGTTAAATAATCGCTGAGGGAGAGTGGGAGAATGGAGAAAGAGGGAAAAAGAGGATTCAACTCATGGTGAATGCTGTGCAAATCTGAGAAACAGAGAGAATTCTTTCTGTGCCATGCTTTTATTATCTCTGTTTGCGGTCCCATCCTCGACTGTTTAATTTGTGGAACATTCCAGGAAGTATCCTTAGCTTCCCTGACATGAGCCTGGGACCGAGGCTTGAAGACTGGGAGGGATTCCTTTCTAAAACAGGAGAGGACAAACAGAGCTTGTTGGCTGTGCAGCCCATGGCTGAGACAGACTCTTCACCCCCAGTCAGGTGAGCCCTTTGTGCAGCTACGCTGCAGAGTGCTGGGACGTGCTTCTCCACAGACCTTTGCAGGCAGCTTTGAAAAGTGTAGGATGCTGTTTCAGAGGCATGGGGTTATTTTTGTACCTCAAAAGAGAGAACGCTAAATACTTAGGCTTCCTTCCGACATTTGCACATGGCCAGCGGTGTCACATCTGGGACTCTGCTGCTGATATATATTTCCAAGCAAGAACAGGACACTTGTGAGAGTTTGTACTTATTTGTTTAGCAAATAACACTCTGACCAAAATAGAGCAATATTAAAAATGGCATGTTTCTTAGTGCCATTTTCTGTTATTTTGATGCAGTGAAGATGTTCTTAATCTCTTAGAAATAACCATTAAGTAAAATAAAATAATTATATTAAACTATGTGGTAGAAATGCCAAGCAATTAGTGGATGATATCCTTTATGAGCTGTATTATTAATCTGAGATGCTAAAATCATATTAAAAGAGTAAATTATATGTAAAGGTCATATTACCATGGGCCTGGAGGAAGTGGAAATGGGAGGGAGAGGGAGAGAATAAATAAATATATATATCATGTTAAGGTGGAATATGATGGAATTATTAGTGATATTTCATATTAGTCTGAAATGCGCATATGCTGAATTACAGTTAGCGAGCTTTTAGTCGAGGTAGTCAGGGAACAGATCCAGTGACTGCAGATGTGATTAGAGATTGATTCCTAATATCAATGTTGACCCATACATTGTAACCAGGATAATTAAGACCATGTTTACAGACTTGAGGGTGGGCAGCAAAGGCCTCTGGTAACCCGATCCCAAAAGAATCCAGTTAAGTATTTACCTTAAATCTGAGCTTTAATTTGAAATAAAGGTATTCGATGCTGTTTCTTGAGTTCACAGTTCCTTTACCTTGCAATTTCTGTCATTTCATTGTTGAATTTCTAGGTAATTCTCTTTAGAATGTGTTCTCACATTCTAAACCATACATGAACCAGTCTGCCTGACCCCTTTCTGAGAGACTGAATTTTGTACTGTGATTGATTTTAATAAGAAGCAGGGAAGGACCATTGTTTTCTGACTGTTAAGAACAGTAGTTGAACAATCTGGCCACAACTAGGCACTTACTAAGGACATGAAACTGGTATCTTTCATTAGGCTTTTGTCCTGAGTCTATCCTTGTTTCTTAGTTCACAGAAAGCTCTGGCCAGAGTGCTGTCAACCAAGTGTCCTGTGATGAGAACCTTCAGGGCCCCTGGGTGTCTGCAATGCCATCTCATGGAATTAGCCTCAAGTTCCCTCAGAAGTTTCAGCTGCTTCATGTTCTGAATGCTGATGAATTTGAGACTGTACTGAGCAGGTGACAGCTGTGAGTTGGGGACCCCATTGACAGCTCATTTACTTCTCTTCTAATTCGAAGTGATAGGCCCTTTTCTCTTTGAAGTTATATGTCTTGTTTCTATTCTTTCTCTGACCACCTTTTTCTTCCTTTTCTCTTTCTTCCATTTTGGTTCCCTTTATGTTCTCCCTTTCTTTCTTTTTTCTTTTTTCTTTTTTTTTAAGCAGGATTTATTGAGAGGACAGAAAAGCTCCCACAGTGGGAGGAGACCCGAGGGGGTTAACCCCTTTAAAAAAAAAAATCTCTTTATTACCCAGGGCCTTGTCATATCAGTTTCCTGTAAGAATCAAACTTCATTATGATCTTTTTCTTTTCACATCTCTTCTCATTATTATTGGTCTTAGTGTTTATTGGCCTACCTTTCTTCATTAGTGACATGTTCCTAGGATGTAACACATTGGTCATTATTTTTGTTTCTTTTTTATCCTGCAAAGCCATGCACTAAATATTTAATAGTCCACTTTAATAGTCCAAAATTGCTTGAACAAACTGTTGTATAAATATTATTATTAACCCCTTCTTTCCCCTCCTCTTCTCATAAAGCTTTTGTGGAAATGTCAAACCAGATAAGCAGCTGATTAGGAGATAGTGCATTGGCAATAGGTTTTTTAAAAAACTGTACTTAGGAGTCAGTTCTGTTTGACATTCATTAATGGTGCCAAGTCACTTAAAACATTTTGTAGAATGGGGATAATGGTCAAATGAGATAACATAGTTGAAAGCATTTCATGTGCAAATGACAGTCATTGTTACTGAGAATTACTATTGAAGAGACCATTCAATATCATAGGATTTTTAAATTTATGGGGTTTTTTAGCTTTTTATTTTAGAATAATATGGGACATATAAATTCAAAAAATTGAGTCCCTTATAATCTTTTCTAAATGTTAGCATTTTAGAGTTATCAAAACCAGACAATTAGCTTTGATAAAATACTGGTCTATAGTTGTTACTCAGATTTCATCAGTTGTCCTACTAATGTCCTTTGTCTGGACAAACAAAAATCATACACTACATTTAATTGTCATGTCTCTTAGTCTCCTCCAAACTGGGAGAGTTCCTTAGTCTTTTCTTGTCTTATAAGTCTTGACACTTTTGAAGAGTAGTGACCAGTGATTTTGGAAAATGTCTGTCACTTTGGATTTTTTGATGTTTTTTCATAATCAAATTCAGGGTGTGCATTTTTGGCAAGAGTACCATAAAAGTGAAACTATGCCCTTTTCAATGCATCATGTCAAGAAGCCCCTGATGTTGATTTGTCTAAATACTAGCGATGTTAACTTCTGTTTCTCAGTTGAGATCCACCAGGTTTTTACTAGCTTCCTTCCTACAATTAATAAGCATCATATGGAAAGAGATTATACAAATGACCAGTTTTCATCATACTTGTAGCCATGAATTTTAATACTCATTTCTCCTTCCTGCTTGAAACAATCGTCACTATGGTGTTTGCCAAATGGTGATTTTTCTATTTTCATCATTCCTTCTACATTCACTAGTTAAAATTCTCCTTTAAGGAAGAGCTTTTACTTTTCCTAACTTATTTCCTTTCAATTATTTATGTATATCAATATTGACTCATGGGTGTTTATCTTATTCTCTAAGTTATAATCTATTACAACTGATGTTTATTTTGTTGCTCAAATTGTCCACATTTGATCACCAGGAGTCACTTTAAGTTGACTCCTGTGTCCTTTTTTATTACCATCATTTTATAAATACTTCTTATTTTCTGGTATAAGATCCTCCAGGCTCTTCTTATATTTCCTTTGATCAATCCTTTGAATCAATATTTTTCTAAGGAATCCAGATTTCTTTTAGGAAAATAATGGTATTTAGAAGCCAAGATCTGGGTGGGAGTTGTGCTTATTCACAAAGTATGTATCTTCTTTCTCTTACAGTCTATATACTTTTTTGCTTAAATCTTTATTTTGTACTAAATACTTTTCGAATTGCTATCCATATCTTTGTGAAAAAACATTTACTAACTAGAGTATAATATTTAACCTTAGACTATAGAGTCAAAATACTTTATTTCCAAAATTACTTTCCTACTTTTCCTTATCATGGAAGAGTTTTATGTTTTGACCTACAGGGGAAACTGTGGCAATCGTATCTTGATCTGAATATTTGCATACTTAAGTGAGTCACCTACAGATCAAGGTGGTATTTTTTTAATACAATGATTTTGACGCCCGCTTTATTATCAACATGAAATTGAAGTTTCATATTTCTAATATGTTTTCAGACTGTTGTGGAATTTGGGCACAAATGCTACCTACAATTAGGAAATATAAAACCCCATGGAAACTGCATATTATTCTACATGAAAATTTTAACAGAATGTGTTAAGACTTTGCTAAAATTTGCTTAGGAACTAGTATAACCAACAGTTTCTTTATAGTATTTTTAAAGCCTTCCTCTCTAACTCTTACTCTTATTGTTCTGGGTCTTTCTCAACTTCATGCTCCCTGATCCCTGATTCTTTACCTTTAAGTCTACACTAAGGATTAATCACCCTCAGGTTGCAAACACAGAAATTATGTACAATTTTATAGCCCCATTTTCCATTTCTGACATTAGTGTAAACATGTTTTTCTAACCAATTCTGGACAAGAGATATCCCAAAAGACAAAAAAAAAAAAGTTTTTCTACTTCATATACCTTTTGTCATTATAGGTATGTCGAGTAACTTTTACTTGATAGAAAAGCAAAACCAGTGAAACAAAACAAAATCCCCAAACAAAAAACAGAAGTCCAGAGCATTGGGTTATTTGTTAGTTAGCCAGGCCTTAATGGCTGAAGGACTGCTGTATCCTGGTTGATATTTGAAAGCCCTCCTCTCCCATTTTAAAACCATTTAACTTTGGGTGGAATTAACAACACAGATAATGTTCATTTTCTGGGACTCATAGAAAATACTGTTTCATTTTTTTTCAGGATGTGGCCCTTTTACATTTCCTCCATGTAGAATAACTTCTCTCATTTGCACTTCAAATTCTCTCCCTTCTTTGGGAAGCTACATGTTACAATAGCTCAGTATACACAGGCTATGGGTTGACTGCTTAAGTTCTAGTTCTTAGTCTCCCAGATATGTGGTTCCTGGTTAAACTGGTTAATCTCTCTTAGCCTTAGTTTTTTTCTTCTACAAATTGAGAACTGAAAATAGAACTCTTTTGTGTGGTTGTTATAAAGTTTAAATGAAATAATAGATGTACAGTGTGTGGAAGCATGCCTGGACATAGTAAGAACTCAAAAATGCTATTGTTATTATTTGTGTATCTTGCCCTATTTTGGCTTTAATCATCATTCCTATGGTTTCTAGACTTTTGGATATATGAGGATCCATGACATATATGCTCAGTAAAGAGTAGGAATCGTTATTCTTGCATAACAAAGCAGTAAGACTAGAGTTCTCAATTCCTCAGGTGAGGATAAAGTGAAAGAGGAGATGACTCCTTTTTTTTTTTCAGATTGGAAAATATAGTTTATTTAAAGTAAATTAGAGAGAAAGAAAGAGAGGAGAGTCACCTCCCTAAGGTAAGGGAGTGGGCTAAAGCTTAGGAACATGATGCAGTGACCATAGATCAAAGAGCTCATGGCTACACCAGACTCTAGTAAGGTAATGGCTGAGATGACTCTTAATCAGTAAATGATGCAATATATATTATACGTTTTCACTCTTTTAATATCAACTTAAGTTTGTCACATAGGAAATAAAATAACAGAAAATTGCCTCTTTTCAAGTGTCTGTAACTGAGTACAAGATAAAGTTTCAGGAAAATTCTCAAGATAAAGAGTGACTTAAGTCAAAAATGATGCTTCCCCATGACACACCATTTCATCTTTTGGAAAGATGAGATCGGTAAACTACAAAGTATAAACAGTATCTTAACACTTCCTTCACTCCCTGCTTTGTTTCTGGGTTTCAGTGAAGAGGTAAAAAGTCTGGGGCAACCCCCTCGGGTCCCCTCCCACTGTGGGAGCTTTTCTGTCCTCTCAATAAATCCTGCTTTCTTAAAAAAAAAAAAAAATCTGGAAGGGGGTTAGGGGGATGGGAAAATACTAAAAAGGGAGGAATAGCCCAAGTCAAGTAGCAGTGAAATGCAGACAAACTTTATCATTACTAACCAACTAACCAGAAATTATAGAAGAGGGGAGAATGACTTTTATGAGTGTGCCTATTTTTAATAACGTATCAGAATTGATACCCTGTAACATGGTAAGTGTTGAAAGCATTTTCTGATCCTAGATAGAAGTAGAAGTAAATAGAGGTATGAGTGGGATTCGGGGCACAGGTTTCTCTCCTTAGCTGTAATTTATAAGCATCAGCATTATTTCTCTTGGCCAGTGAAAGAAACTTTTAATGTTTTAGTGGCACCTCATATTGTATAGAATATGATTGTGTCTCATTTTCACCCAGTAATTTCCAAACTCTGGGAAGCATATGAAGTAGTTTGACACCTGTTAATCTTGTGAGATTTTGATATTTTATGTTAAATGGCCTACTGAATTCTTTATTTTAGTGAATGCATTTTCAACTATTAGTCACACGTAGTGGTTACAAAATTCTGTTTTCTTTTATATAAATGCCATGGTTTTGTTCCTTTTTGGAAAGCATATTTAATGGAAAGTTCCTTTTTGTTTTCTTTTTGGAAAGCGTGTTTAGAGTTACTGGGAACCACAAAAAGGAAGATACCACAGGTGTTTATTTACTGAGATGTAATGAGTCATTGATATGGTATTGTCATCCTTTGCCTGTGGAAATCCAGGTTGCATGTGGCTTTCTGGCTTAGCAGTGTGCAACAGGAACAGCGTGTGAATATTATGTGACAGGGCCATCCTTAGTAGAAATAGATCCATCACGGTTTCTGCTGATTTGTGCATAGGAATCCTTGGTATGGTGGGAATGTTTTTTTGTTTATTTTTCATACCCCAAAGCAAAGAGCTCCTTCTTTGAAGAAGTGTATTTCTCCTATGGCTTTGGAGAAGATATTAATATTTTACATGATTTATTGATCACCCTTGACTGTAAATATATGACATGTCACAATGGGCAAGTTTTAATCACAACAATAACATTCAACAACATACTAATAAAAATGGCCATGCAACAATGTGAAAACTAACACACTACAAGCTCCAGGGTGTACTAAGTTGTAATAATAATTTAAAAAAACACCTTTGGGTTATCCATGGTTCATGGTTTGT
Source organism: Tarsius wallacei (assembly GCA_963574415.1). NCBI lineage: Eukaryota > Metazoa > Chordata > Mammalia > Primates > Tarsiidae > Tarsius > Tarsius wallacei. The sequence goes on along the minus strand of CAUYQG010110662.1, from coordinate 9,860 downwards.
GCCACATTTTCATATGAGTTTTGCAGATTTCTAGCAATAGACACTAGCACCCACACTTTGGTGACTGGTCAAAAAAGCCTTTTGGGAAATTGATATTACTCAAATGCCTTTTGGTGAAAGTCTATCCTTCCTGAGAAAAGTCCTGTCAACAAAACATTGAGAAATGACTATGAAATTTATGGATGGAAAAAGAAGGAACTCATTTTGTAAAGTTTACAAGTGGACAAGGAAGGAGGTCGTTTCAGGCAAAGAGAACCCATGTGCAAAGAAACAGTGTTACGACGAGAATATTAGATGTTTGTCAAGGAGTGTAGTGTGAATTTAGACACTACTGATGAAGAGGAGGGAATGAAATCAGGGTATACGAAGAGTTAAAATGATTAAACTTTGTGACTAATTAACAGAAGGAGGTAAGGCAGAAGGGGTTGGAAAAACCCTATCCAACTGAGCTTATTAGTCACAGATGCTGGTGACTAAGTGCCATCTATCCCTAACCAGCGCAGTAAGAGTATCAAATCATGTACTTTGGTAAAGCCTAAAAGTGAGGCTTCATGTCTCAAATCTGTCAGTCATATGCATAACTTTTGAAAAATAACTTCTGTGTTAATTTCAGCAACTAAAAAGAATACTTATGTCTTATGAATACTTGAAATTTTTGTAAAGATAAATTGTAGGAGAGAAGTCACTTTGAAATAACTCTATAAATGCAAAATGTGTTGTTACCTTGTTGTCCACTGTTACTAATTGTCAACATTAAAAATATGTATTTTAAAAATCAATTCCTCAGCTGGGCTTGGTGGCTCAGCCTGTAATCCCGTGCCTTGTGAGGCTGAGGTGAGTGGATTGCCTGAGCCCGTGGGTTCGAAACCTGCCTGGACAACTTGGTGAGACCTCATCTTTACAATAAATAAAAAAAAAAAAAAAAAAATAAGCCAGGCATGGTAGTGCGCACCTGTAGTTCCAGCTACTTGGAAGGCTGAGGCAAAAGGATCTCCGGAGCCCAGCAGGTCGAGGCTGCGGTGGCCGGGAGCAGCCACTGCACTCCAGTCTGGGCGACAGAGTGAGACTCCAACTCAAAAAAATAAAATAAAATAAAATAAAAAATAAAAATCAATTCCTCTATGCTAAATTAGGAAATGCAGCTTTATATCCCTAACTTTTGAGTTATACTGTTGTCACAGTGTCAATACACACAATTTTGGCAGTTTTGGGTCTCCCCCAGTGTTCAGTTTCCTTGTCCATCTTTTACATTTGTATTCTAAATGAAACAAGAGGTGGTTATGGTTGAGTTAAGGATTTCTTTTAAGTTGGCTAATAAAAAGTATGCATTCTGTCATCCAAGTAAAATAAATGCACAAACCATGAAGCAGACTAACAGTTTATTTTTTTTTCCTTTGGTGACAGGAACAAGGAGATTTTTTATGAGGAAACAAAATACTTGTTTGGGAAGAATCTGTGTTAATGTGTCAAAGGTGACTAATATTTTGAATCTCATCCAGGCATCTACTGCAGGGGAACTAAGGACACAGTAAAATATTGGCCATCTTCTATACCTGGGTTGATTTTTAACACCAAATTACGAAGTGGCTTGCACCCCAGTGAACTGGGCCAGGTCACACACAAGTATCACAGGTACCCCTTGCTCCTTTAACCCAACAATAGAAAGCAGCTGGGATAGCTTGTGTTGTTATTTTCTCTGTGTCTTGCTTCCTTGGGTACTTTAAATTTTGTAGTTATACTAATGGAAAAAGGACAAGAGCCCTGGAACAGAGTGATTCTGTGCCTCATTTCTGGGCTCAGCCTCATGCTGTAGAAACTTAGCTCCTTTCCCCAAGTGGGGAAATCCACAGGGTTGTTATGTCTTGGCCACAGGAGAGCAAAGCAACCAGAGAAAGACACTTGCTCCTGTAGGTCTAGAGAAGAATTGGAATCTTTGGAACGAAGTTCCGGGAATCCACATTCTAACAAATGTTTCAAGTGAGTCTTCTGTGCACTAAAGTTCAAGAATATTTACTAAAAATTACACCATCTTTTATTATCCCTTTATTTTAAAAAATCAAATGTAGCTAGTAATAATCAAAAAGCACTTATCCACATTTCTAAAAAAATGGAAGTTATCTTAAGAGCAAAGGGATAAGTTAAGAACTTACTATTTTCAGATATTGTCATACATTTCTTTTTTCTTTTATTTGCTTCAGACAACTTAGAGTTTCACAGTATTAACTAGTATCATTAATGAGATTAGAGAAGAAACCTTATAGTTAATGCCTCACCCTCATTCCACAGCTTATTCTTATTTGTAATTGGCCTGATGTTGTTTAGTTGTTCTTACTAAGGTATTATTATTTACATACTAGACTTTGCTCAGAATGACTTCTGATTTAAATTAGAGCTAGTATTTTAGAGCAAGAATCTATACCAACTTTGAAAGAATATATCAACATGTATTTTGGTAATGGCAGCATTTTAAAAATAAATGTATAGCCTTCTAAGTTGACTAGTCTAAAAGGGCCATTGATGATGGTTAATTCAGTGTACCTATTAGAATTTCAAGGCTGTAGTTTTATATTCGAAGTTTGTTTGAATTCAATATTAATGAAATGTTCTTCTTTAGAATCTTACAGAAGATAGCATATACTGTCATTGACAAGCATTCATATGGTTTCAAGTGAAAGAGAAAAACCTGAAATAGACAGCTTTTATCATTCTTTCATTTCCTCTTTTCTTCCTGTCTATGGTAATGACCCAAGGTCTACATATTTGAAGCATAAAAATTAAGAGTATTATCAAGTGGTCCTTTGAAAGAGAGCTTCTGCCTAGCCTGTACCCTTGACTGGAGCCAAGATTGGCCTCCTAGAGTAAGGGGAACTATGACTGTCTCCTATTATCATGTTGTAAAGGAGGAATCCAGTAAACAACAAAGTAGAAACAAAAATAAAACAAAAAAAATTTGGCTTAAAGATTATTGTTGAAGAAGATATGTGGCTAGAGATTGATCTAGGTCTGTGCTGTTCAGTGTGATAGACAAAACAACTAAGCATTTGCAATAGGGCCGATATGACTGAGGAACTGATTTTTAATTTGAGTTTCTAATTTTAATTTTAATTAACTCATATTCAAGTTTAAAACCTATACTTTTTCCAATTATTGGAAAAAGTTAAGCATTTTTTTTAACAACTTGATTCTGGAAATCTACTTTTTAAACTGTAAGTTTTATGAAACCTAATCCCAATAAAGTATTTCTAATATCAATTTAATATCCAAGTTGAGATGTGTTGAAATTATAAAATGTACACTAGATTTTTAAGGATCTAGTATGAAAAAATATATAAAATATATTCTTAATATTTTTTAACATTGTTTACATGTTGAAATTACATTTTCACCATTGCTTTGTTAAACTCTGGTGTGTCCACGTGGCTCTTTGAGCTGTGGCCGCCATGTTTCTTGACTTTGGCCCCTTCCCCTAACTTGGGGAGGTGAATCTCCTCTCTCTCTCTAATTTATTTTCTAAATAAACTATATTTTCTAATATAAAAAATTACAATTTTAGATATGCTGATTTAAAAATAAGTTATCAAGATTAATTTCACCTACTTTTTGCCATTTTAATGCAGGTAGTAGAACATATTAAATGTGCCTTCTACTGTGTTCCTATGGGACAGTGTTATCCAGATGTTTTTGATAGTCCCAGATATGCATAGTGCTGGGTACTGAGAAGTTTAGTGTTCTGTGGTATTCATTTTAATACCATGGTTCCAAAAGGCAATGCATATATATTATTGAGTGATGACAATGGGTAATTTTATGTCCTTAGAAAGTGATTTGAATACTCCATTACTAAGAATACAGATTATTAACCAAATGGAGGCAAAGCTGACCTTGTAGGTCATCAAAAGACCTAGGAATACTTAGCCTGAGGACTAAATAAATGTTTATCAAAATATTTTTCTTGTTACAAATTTTCTTTTAATAACTTTTAAAGAAAGTCATCTTAGTCAAGATTAACTAAACAAAATATGTTGCCATAATTATCACATGATGCCTATGAATTAAGGAATGGCTATGAGTCATCTTCTCAGATGGGAATGCTCATGGCCTCAGAGTGGAATATAGGAGCCCATAAGACTTTTTCCCTCCCTTTGTTATGTAGAACTTGGAAATCTGTCAGAGTAGGTAAGGCACACATTTAGAAAATTGGAACTATAAAACAGCATATATAATAAAGGATTATATTTGGTAGAGTCTAGTTGTTCAGGAATTTAGGAAAACCAAATCAATGTGAACTGTGTAAAAAGTCTGTATGGCGGAGATGGTGCTTGAACTTAGAAAGTTGGATCTGCATAAACTAGAGAAGGATGCTCCCATAGATCTGCACATTGACACATCTGACCTTCTGTGAGGCACTGATCACTTTTCTCTATTTGCTTGCCTCTTGTTCACTGGAATGTGGACTCTTTGAGGACAATGATTCTGTTTATTTCATCTTAGCCATCCCAAAGCCTTTGGAGACCTGCTTGTATAGGTATTCAGTGTGTATTTATAAATGTCATCAGTATCTGAATGAATAACTGACACCATTCCCATCAGCAGAAAGAGAATAACCAAGGAAATGGTGATAAGCTTGAGCATTGTGAAATGGGAGTAGCAACAGACCTTCTATGACTTGATGGTTCTGCTTTCTGCTTTTAAAATAATGAAAATGACTCCTAGTTTCTTCAAAAGGTTGTTGAAGATGTTTACATGGCAAGTAAAAGGATTTGACAAACTATAATGGTCTATGGAAATCCAAGATTTCACTATTACTTGGCTAGGGATAGGTTCTTATTCATCTTTGTAATTGTAACCTTGCATAGAAGTAGATATTCAATAAACAGTTGTTTAATGAATGATTCAATGAAAGAATAGAAATTCCCTACCATTGTCACTTTCTGTATTTTTATTTTTTAATTTGCCTTAAAAATACAGATATCCATTCTTATTAGAAAAGTGCCTGAAATATGCATAAATGAACTTTCAGGAGAAACTTGATGTCCATGATGTCCATGAATAAAATTGTTCAAAGTCCATGAACATTGTTATATTTCTTTTGCCTTTTCAGCAGCATTAGACATTTTTTCTTCTGATTTTTAGGTAATTAGCATTGATTCAGATTTTTTAAATTCCTAGATATATGGCCTTATGATTAAATTTTTCCCCTCTATAGAACACATCTCAATTAAAATATACCTTCATGTTACTCATGCAGTTTCTCTAATGTAAAGCAGACAGAAAAAATATAAAAATATTTTCTGGAATACTGACTCAAAAATCTTGGGGGGAATAAGGGCAAGATTATTATTAGAGAAGATAGTACATTCTTCTCTGCTAACTTTTAAATTTAAAACATGCTGATTTTTACAAATAGAGACATTGTAAGATAACAATTTGCAGAATTGAGTCGTGCATTTTGAAGTTTACAGGAGTGATCTTCCATTCCTAAATTATAGCTTTAAAAAAGTGTTTATCTGCCTGGTGCTTAAGCATCTGATCTAAGGCTAAAAGACTTCAAAAGTTTCATCATGTCCAGCCAAAAAAGAAGCACCAAGCAGATCTTAATGATAGAGCTCCAGCACCCTGACTAAGCTCTGATAATTCTTGTGTAATATTCCTTCCTTCCTTTCCTACCGCTATCACCCTTCCAGGCCCACACACTTTTATGCCTGAAGTATTGTGTTTTGAACAATGGTTTATGTTATTTGCAGTTAGCTTTTGCTGCTATCCAATCCCTCTTCCATATTGGTACCAGTTAAGTTTTAATAAACCAGTGCTTTCATCACATTTCTCTCCTTTCCTCAAATCTACATTGGGGCCCTCTTGCTGTGACTTGGCAACTATAATGGCCCAGTCAGCCTTATTTCTCTGTATGTTCTTCCTCAAAGGCTGGTCTTTCCACTGTCCTCCCACATTCCAAGATTTCTTCCATCTCTAGGTCTGTGTGGCAATACCTCCTCTTACCTTGTCTGAGTCTTGTTTGTCAGGCCTGGCTCTTGTCCTTTCTTCAATGAAGGTAGGACTGGAGTCCTCCAGGCGCTCTGCATGAAGGTTCTCTGCATGAACCATCACTTCTTTTTCTGTAGATTTAGAGAACTTTCTAGCTAGACAATGGATTTAGTATTTATAACATTTTACTTTCTAGTGTTTTCTTTAAATGTCTTAACTGGAAATATCTTAATTGAATTGTTTAAAAAACCCCAAAATACAAAGAAAAGAGATATCTAAATTATAAAAAGACTTACACACAATTAAAGATATATGTAATTATGTATGTATTTATAATATATAATAAATACATATTATAACCATAAATATTTATAACTAAATTCATTACATATTTAAATGCTACTTTTGTATAATTGTATTACTGAGAAGCTCTGCTCCTAATCAATATGGAATTCTAATGCTATAAAGACAGGGTAGAGACAAGGTGTGCTCCCATATGGATGGCATTTAACCATTACTATCTAGAAATATTTTTCAAAGATTAAACCATGGCACGCTTGGCTCCTGGCCCTAGAAAACTTAGGCTTTGGTGGTGATCGAGTATCTCATGTGATGTGGCGGGTCTTAAAAGGGACTCTTCAAAACAAAGTGATAGGAATACACACTGCTCTTTTGTTTCAGAGACAGGACTTTGCCAAGATGAAAAAAGAATAAAATAGTTTTATAAGACTATTTTCCTCCTTTGGGTTTTTGAGTGGATACTAATCATAATGAGAAAGTGCCGTGGAATGTCTGTTATTTCATTCTGCTTAAGCTGGCAGTAGGACTCCCAGGAAAATGTCTGCCATGCATGTCAATGACCAGAAGGACAAAGCTTCACACCTTCACACATATTTATCATATTTTTCCTCCTACTCTCCCTCCCACCTTCTCTCTGTCTCTCTGTTTCTGTTTGTCTCTGTCTTTCTCCCTCTCACCTCTCTGTCTCTCTCCCTTCTCTCATTCTCACTCTCTCCTCTCTCTTTTCCCCTCCTCTTCCTTCTCTCCTTTTCTCTTTTCCTCTCTCTCTTTCCTTCTCTCTCTCTTTCCCTTTCCCTCTCCTTCCTTCCCTCTCTCTTCCCCTTCTCTTTTTGTCTCCCATTTTCTTCCCTCCTCCCTCCTTCCTTCCCTCTTTCTTTCCCTCCCTCCCTCCATCTCTTGTCTGTCCCACTCCCAGGTTTTCCACACACCTCCCCTCCTGTCTGCACTCTTTTTTCTTCCTCTGCTCCATTCCCTCTGCTTTTCCTCTTATGGCCATTTTTTCCCTTATGAAGCTCATGACAATGTGTCTTTAATACATCCTTCCTCTCTGTCTTTTCGAAGTCTCTGTCCTCACTGCCATTTCTTTCTTTTAAAAAGAGAATTCATGCCTCTGTGCTAGTATAATCTTGACTGCACAGGAACTGTGTATTGTGTAAACCTGTCTTGTTTGCCCATCCTAGTATTAGTCCATTTCTCCTAGATGAGTCCTTAGAGTGTGGTAATTCATATAAAACAGTCTAACAGCCACCCACAAAATACAGAGAATCCTTTTAAAAAATGAAAATAGCTTCAGGATAAATGTTGGGCATTCCAGTAATTTAAAAGCATAGAGTTAAGCTATTTTATGAAACATTTAAAAATAATTATAACAATTATGTTTACCACAGCTGAAGCAGAAAATAAGAATTCTGATTTCTTTTTTTTAAATTGGTCTTCTGTAGATCCTCATGTTACTGAAATTTAATAAAATTGAAAAGTACTATCTCTTTTATGTGTAATTAAATATTTCTTTAATCATCTAGGAAAGATTTCAAACTGATGTGCACATCGAAGCTTTGGCATTGGGCATTGTATGAGTTTTCTAAGGCTATTGTAACAAAATACCACAACCTGGGTGGTTTAAAACAACAGAAAGTCATTGTCTCACAGTTTGGAAGGTTGGAAGCTTAAAATCAAGGTGTCAGCAGGGCAATGCTTCTTCTGGAAACTATATGGGAATGCTTCCTTGTCTCTTCCTGTTTTCTGGTGGTTTTCTGGAAATCCTTGACATTTCTTGGCTTGCAACTGCACAACTCTAATGTCTGCCTTTGCCATTATGTGTCATTCTTCCTGTGTGTCCCTATGCCTTCACATGGCTTTCTGCTTATGAGGACATCAGTCATATTATATTAGAGACCACTCTACTCCCATATGGCCTCATCTTATCTAATGATGTCTGCAACCACCCTGTTTCCAAAGAAGGGCACATTTTGAGGTAGTGCGGGTTAGGACTTCAATGTATCTTTCCTGAAAGCACACAATTCAACCCATAACAAGCATTCTGAGTTCAAGTCTCATTTCCTCTACCAAGTAACTATGTGACCCTTGGCAAATTACTTAACTCACTGAGCGACAAATGTAACATGCAGGTAATTACAGTTCCCATCTCATATTGTTGTGAGGATTAAATGAGATAATACTTAGCAAAATGCCTGGCACATAGTAAATACAAGTAAGCATTAGCTGCTCATTTTGTTATTATTATTTAGGTTGTTATTTTTATTGCTGCTGTAGTTAGAAACACCTGTGCTTAGTACTTGGCCGATTGTAGTTTCTCTTTAAATATTACATTTCGGCCACTCAGGGCTATTCTAATTTGTGTACTATAGATGTTGAAAATGCTGTTAGAGAGTACCCAACTATGGTGGAGATGACTATATTTTACTAAAGTTTACCAGCTGTATGCTAAGGGGTATTTAATTTACCAGGTCTTTTGGTATCGTTTGGAGATGTAGGGGTTCCCTAGGATAACATAGAGCTTTGGATCACGGAGAGCCTGAATCCTGGTCAAATCTCTCTACAACTCGTCACAAATAAATTTTTTAAAAAGCTTATTTAATTTACATGAAACAAATACAAAACTGAGAATGTTTGACATTGTATAATAATGATGAACCATTCTTTGGCACATTAAAAAATGGAGGAAAAAAAAGATTAAATTATTTCCCAATGATACAAAGAAGTTCCAGTGAACCAGAGGCTAGTTAAACTCCATACTCCCGTCAGTTGTCAACATGCCAGGGGACAGAGAACTCCAGAAAGGTTTGTGTTCTCCAGATTGGAAGTGTGGCCCATTCTAACAAATGTGTTTGGCCACAGGAGGCATGTCTGGCCCCTCAGATTAGTTGGCACTTGTCTCTGCCTTGTGGGTCTCAGGTACTCCTCTAAGGTCCTACTATCATTTCTCTTGTATGTACCCAGAAGGATAACAGTCATGGCTGCTGGACCTTCACTTATCCACAGGAATGTCTCAATCAAGAGGTGATTCCACAGGGAATCTGCCATCTAATTTCCAAAGAAAGTGGAGAAAGAAGTTTATTTGGTGGTGTCACTTCAGCAGGGGCTGCCCAGCCCAGCAGGGGTTTCCCAGCACACCTGGAAAACAATTCAAAATTCTCGGCCCCGTTTCAGGCACTGGAGAAGGCATAAATCTACTTGCTTTTGCTGCCATGTGTTTTTTTCTCAATTTAAAAAATTTTAAAGATGTAGGGTGCAACTCAGAATTAGGTATACAAGTGGTCATTATGCAGGTAAAGTTTGGGCCTCCCTTTGGTCCCCACTTCAACTGGTTCGAGATCGGGTACCCTTATTAAAGCTATGTGCTGTCCTTCCCAAACCCTGGCAGTGTCCTGCTACTACCAATCCCTTTCTTTTTATATTATGGTAAAAGTTAAGGGTCTGCTTATGAGTGAGAACATGTGGTATTCAGTTATTTGCTTCTGTGATAGATCAATGAATATGGTAGCCTCTAAATCCATCCAAGTTACTATGAAGTCCATATGTTTGTCCTTTATGGCTGCATAATATTCTAATGTGTA
>CAUYQG010110661.1:0-29990 GCA_963574415.1 Tarsius wallacei | reverse complement strand
AATCCCAGCACTTTGGGAGGCCGAGGCGGGAGAATTGCCTGAACCCAGGGATCCGATACGAGCCTGGGCAACTTGGCGAGACCTCGTCTCTACAATAAATCAAAAAATTAGCTGGGTGTAGTGGCGCTCTTCTGTAGTTCCAGCTACTTGGAAGGCTGACGCGAAAGGATCATTTGAGTCCAGAAGGTCAAGGCTGTGGTGGCCGTGAGCATGCCGCTGCACTCCAGTCCGGGTGACAAGAGTGAGACTCCAACTCAAAAATAAACAAACAGAAAAAAGATGCTTGGTGGTTTCCTAACCATGAAGACATGTACAGCTCTTTTTGAAGTGTGACAGTGGGCCTTCCGTCAACACCGGTGGAGACCCTGTGGGACCTGGGGGGGGTTCCCAACTAGAAAAAACAAAAGTCACCCTGACCCCCATTTTACACAGGAGGAAATGGGGCCCAGAGAGTTAGCAGCAAAGCCAGAAGTTGGCTCAAATTCAGTAAGCCCAGCCCCGCACATTTTGCTCTGTAACTCAAGTCTGCCTCCATCCTCCTCTCTCCAGGGTGTGCACTGGAAAGACGAGTTTCCTGGAGGAGGATTTGTTGAAAGGAGGCCAGAATCAACAGGGTTGTCCAGTAGGATGATGAGGGCTTTTTTTTTTTTCTATTTATTAATTTTTTTTAATTTTAAAGATGCGGGGTACCATGCGGGATTAGGTATACAAGTGGACATCGTACAGGTAACGTTTGGGCCTCCCTCTGGTTCCCACTTTGTCTGGTTTGAGGTCGGGTGCCCTTGTTGGTGTTATGTGACCCCCCGCCCAACCCCAGCAGCACGGATGCTGAGTTTTAAAGACACCCCAAAGACTGTAAAAACATGAGCATCTCTGGCCCCGAACATTCCCACCGAATAATTTAATCAAACTGAGCAGGATGGTGGTAAACAACCTGCATCCCCAAACCTTGCCAGATGCGAGGAGGCAGACAGCTGTGCCTTGATCTGTTCAGCCTCCTCCTCCCTCTGGTCTCTGCTCCCCCCACATCTAGTGGAGGCTACCAGTGCAGCCCCCACTTCATTGCCCCCCACGCTGGTGGGGCTCTGGTTCATGACGGACCAGTCAGCATCCCTCCTAGGGTTGTTTTTGAGTTGAGTCTCACTGTCTTACTTCGGCTAGAGTGCAGTGGCTCACTGCACCCTCGACCTCCTGGACTCAGGTGATCCTTCTACCTCAGCCTCCCAAATAGCTGGGATTACCGGTGCACACCACCGTGCCTGGCTAATTTGTTTTATTTTATTTTTTACAGAGATGAATTGCCATTATGCTGCCAGGTTGGTCTCCAACTCCTGGGCTCAAGCAATCCTCCTGCCTCAGTCTCCCAAAGTGCTGGGATTTCAGGTGTGAGCCACATAATCTGGTCACTCCTAAAAGGTTTTTTTTTCTTGTTTTTTTGGGGGGTGGGGAGGTTGAGTCAGGGTCTCATCTATCGTCCAGGCTAGAGGGCAGTGGCATGATCTTGGCTCACCACAGTCTTGATTTCCTGGGCTCAGGTAATCCTTCTGCCTCAGCCTCCCCAGTAGCTGGGACTACAGATGTGCACCACCCTGTCAAGCTTATTTTTTTTATTTTTTGTAGAAATGAGGTCTTGCTATGTTGTCTAGGCTAGTCTTGAACTACTGGGCTCAAGAAATCCTCCCACCTGGGCCTCCCAAAGTGCTGGCATTACAGGTGTGAGCCACCACACCTGGCCCATTTGTCTTTCTAACAAAAGACTGACAATTTTACCATACTGTAATTATTTTATTTTTTCTGTGCCCACTAGGCTGGGCTTTTAGCCCAGGGGACCAAGTAGGGACCCAGGAAACAGTGATGAGAAGGGTAAATGCATAAATGAACAAAAGAATGGAAAAATACCTGTTTCTTCTTGCCTCTCCTTGGCTGATGCTTAGGTGACATGATGTCAGCCTACTTAAATGAAGCCGTGTACTGAACCGATCTACTCCCATCCACATGGGCAAGACCAAACTCTTAAGTGTTTTCCTCACACTCAGAGAATGTCTCTGTCTTCCAGAGCCCTATACCTTGCTTCACAAGGTAAGTAAAACTTCTTCTGAATCTTGTGGGTTTCCATGAGCTTCATCATAGGCTACTCTAGATTTGTTACAAAAGACCTACAGGACCTGACAGGCATTTACAGAACACACTCTTCTGAAGACACACTCTTCTCAGCAGCACATGGAAGGTTCTCTAGGAAAGACTATACGTTAGGCAACAAAATAAGTCTCAACAACTTTTTAAAAATCTAAATCATACTAAGTATCTTTTCAGACTATAAGAAAATGAAACTAGGAAGCAATAATAAGAGGAACTTTGGAAGCTGTACCAATACATGAAAATTCAAAAATATGCTCCTGAATAACCAATGAGTCAGTGAAGAAATTAAGAAAAACATTATCGAAAGAAATGAAAATAGAAACCCAACATACCAAAACCTATGGAAACAACAAAAGTGGTACTAAGAGTCAAGTTTGTAGCAATATACACCTACATCAAAAAAAGAAGAAAGATTTCAAGTAAACAACCTAATGTTTCACCTTAAAGAACTAGAAAATCCAGAACAAACCAAACCCAAAATTAGTAGATGAAACAACAAAGATCAAAACAACAATAAAAACAATAGAGGCTAAGAACATAATACACAAAGATCAACAAAACAAAAGGTTGGTTTTCTTGAAAGGATAAGCAAAATTGACAAACCATTAGCTAGACTAAGAAAAAAGAGACAAGACCCAAAGAAATAAAATCTGAAATGAAAAAGGAGACATTACAACAGATATCACAGAAATACAAAGAACAATTAGAGACACTTATGAAAAACTATACAGAGACAAATTGGAAACCCTCAAGGTAATGGATGAATTCCTGGATGGTTTCACTGCTGGATTCTATCAAACTTTTAGAAAAGAGCGAACACTAATTCTTCTCAAACTATTCCAAAAAATCAGAGTGGGGAATTATTCCAAACTCCTTCCATGAGGCCAGGATTATTCTGGTACTAAAACGAGACAAGAACACAATAGAAGAAGAAAACTGTAGGTCAATATTCTTGATGGACAATCAATACAAAAATCCTTAACAAAGTACTAACAAACTAAATGCAACAGGACATTAAAAAGATTATACACCATGACCAAGTGGGATTTATCCCAGGGATGCACAGATGGTTCAACATATGCAAATCAATAGATGTGATACATTATACCAACAAAATGAAGAGCAAAAGCCACATGATCCTCTCAATAGATGCAGAACAGGCATCTGATAAAATTCAATATTTTTTCATGGCAAACATTCTCAACAAATTAGGCATAAAAGGAATATATGTCAACACAATAAAGGCTAAGTGTGACAAACCAACAGCTAACATCATACTGAATGCGGAAAACTTGAAAGTTTTTTCTCAAAGAACTGGAACAAGAAAAGAACGTTCACTGTCACCACTCTTTTTTTTTTTTTTTGAGTTGGCGTCTCACTCCGTCGCCCAGACTGGAGTGCAGTGGCTGCTGCCGGCCACCGCAGCCTTGACCTGCTGGGCTCGGGCGATCCTTCCGCCTCAGCCTTCCAAGTAGCCGGAACTACAGGCGCGCGCTACCACACCCGGCTAATTTTTTTGTTTTTGTTTTTTTATTGTAGAGATGAGGTTTCGCCTGCCCAGACGGGTCTCGAACCCGCGGGCTCAGGCAATCCACTCACCTCAGCCTCCTAAGGCGCGGGATTACAGGCTGAGCCACCGAGCCCGGCTACTGTCACCACTCTTATTGAATATAGTACTGGACATCCTAGTCAGAGTAATTGGACAAGAAAAAGAAATAAAGGGCATTCAGAATGGAAAAGAGGAAGTCAAATTGTCCCCATTTGTAGACAACATGATCTTATGTATACAAAAGCATAAAGACTCCACCAAAAAATTCTTAGGACTGAAAAATTCAGCAATGTTGCAAAATACAAAATCAACATACAAAAATTAGTAGCATTTGTATACACCAATAACAAACTAGCCAAAAAAGAAATCAAAAAAGCAATTTCATTTACAATAGCTATAAAATAAATAAAATATTTAAGAATAGATTTAAACAAGGAAGTAAAAGATCTCTACAACGAAAACCCCAAAACACCATTGAAAGAAGTTGAAGAGGACATAAATAAATGAAAAGACATTCTCTGTTCATGGATTAGAAGTATGGCCAAAATGATCATACTACCCAAAGAAATCTATAGATTTCTATCAAGATACCAATGACATTCTTCACAGAAATATAAAAAACAACTTTAAAATGTGTATGAAACCACAAAAGACCTCAAATAGCCAAAGCAATTCTTAGGAAAAAGAACAAAGCTGGAGCATTACACCATCTGACATCAATAATGCCTGAACTCCTTCCCAGTTCTGACAGTCATCAAGTTAACACTTGGTCTCATTTGTACAGGTGGAGAATCCCCTAGGGCTAGGTTCATGGTAATTTGTTATTTATTTTCTCTTGTGATATTCATTTCCAACGCACAAGTCCTCGAGATAAATGACAAAAATAAAGTGTGTGTCATTTTCAATCTTCCCTTGAGCTTCTAAACTCGGAATCTATGTGCTTAGAAGTAGAGAAATCTCCAGGGCTGTTCCTGCTTGGTCCTTGTTGGTCTGTTCCACTCCAGCTCGAAGGCGGCGGTAGCAGTCAGCAACCAGCAAGGCTTGCCGCCATCCCTGGATGGCTCGGGAATTGACACAAGGCTGTTGCCTGCTCTAGCAAGCAGCAAAACCTCTCCATCCATCCTTCTGTGATGGTTTAGGCACAAAATTGTGATCTCCCTACCACTGACATCAGAATTCTTCTAAGGGAGGGAACTGCCTTGGTTTGGAAAGATGTGCTCATAAGCGTTTGGGGTATAAAAAAGTTGAGATGTTGAATTTGGCTGGGCACAGTGGCTCACACTTGTAATCCCAGCACTTTGGGAGGCCATGGTGGGAGGATTGCTTGAGGCCAGGAGATCGAAACCAGCCCGGGCGATAGAGCGAGACCCCATCTCCATTTTTAAAAATTTGTAAAAGAAAGATTACATTGGGATGTTGAAAGTCAGTATTAGCTGACTCAAAGTTCCAGGTGTGTGTGTTGGTGTGGGAAGTTTTCTGCATATGACAAAGAGAGAATTTGCTGCTTCAAAGGGGGAAGGTGGAGGAATGAGAGAAACAAAAAAAAAGAAGTGGGGCACAACAGCACAAGCCAATCATGTAGAAGACATCGGAGACTCACTCACTGGCGTGCTGGGTCACAGAAAGACCCTGGAAAGAAAGTTGTCGATGGCCATTCTGAGAGCAGGGACGTCAGCGGCTGCATTTGGTATGGTTTGCACTGGTGTGAGCTAAACCCCGCTCTGCATTCTCATCCTACTCTATAAACAAACACACAGACGTTCTCATACATTCTATCGTTTTTATCATTTTTGCAAAGACTTTTTATTTGTGTGCGCTTTTTTTTTTTTAAACTCAAAATTTTCGTCTTGGAAGGACAGAGTGTGGAACAGAGACAACACCCAAGGAGGTAAAAGTCAAGGAAGCGGCGTCCGGAAATGGAGGAGAAGTTGAGGGTTAAGCCCCTAGAAATAAAGCTTTGGATTCTACAGGCCCTGGAGGGAGGGAAATTGGGATGAAATGGATCTGGTTTTCAGGGAATCTAGCTGACTCCCAGGTGTCTGTCCTCAAAACATCTTCTTATCCCTGGACGGTGTGGGAATTAGCTACAGTGACCTGGTACAGGGGACACCAGAGGACTTGTCTTGAAGCCACATCTTCAGAGAAACACATTACTGCCCTTAGATTGTGAGCTTATGAGGAGGGCCCCACAAAACTGGAATTATTTTTGGAGGACTGGTCCTTTGTAGCACAGCCTTTCTCCTAGGTGAGTGTTTAGAAACCCGTCGACAGCCGTGTACCATCTAGTGTTATAGTGAGAGGCTGCGTTTGGCTTCAGTGAATTTTTTTTGGAGAGTCTGTCAACGCCTTTGTCCATTTCCTGATGGATGATGTACAAACACACCTGCTCACACCGCACTGAGTGTTCAGCGGTTTTTGACCAAAAACCAACATGACCCCCGTGCCCCACCCTCCCTAGTCACCTGACCTTGCTCCAAATGACTTATTTTGTTTCCCCATGGAAAAAGTCCTCAAAGGGAAACGGTCTGCCAACGTGGAAGAGGTGAAGTTAAAAAAAAAAAAAAAAATGACAGAAGCACTAAAAGGCATCAAAATTGGCGAGTTCAAAAACTGTTTTGAGCAGTGGAAAAAGCATCTCGATAGGTGTATCACATCCGACAGAGAGTGCTCTGAAGATAACTGAAGTTTAAGCATGTAAGACTAAATACACAATTTTTTATAAATAACTTCTTGTGTTTTGGGGGTCCCCCTCATATCTGGTGTGGCTGAGGGTGGCTGCTGGAGCCAAGGAGGGGGACCACCTGCCCAACCCCTCAAGCAACAAACTCTTGGTGCTTCTGGTCCGTAATGGCCTCACACCCAGGAAGGGCGTGGTCTGCCCCAGGCCCTGCACTACACTTTACAGGACCTACATGTCAAAACTACACAAAAACACACTACATAACCATCAAATGGGTGTGGCAGTCCCTGGGAAGCAAGGGCACAGTCCCATCCATACCCCTAAACAAATGCTTTATCGCTGCCTCCTGGAAACACTTCTCTTCTTGAAACAGAAGATGAGCCGGGCTCAGTGGCTCAGCCTGTAATCCCGCGCTTTGGGAGGCTGAGGTAAGTGGATTGCCTGAGCCCGCAGGTTCGAGACCCGCCTGGGCAGCTTGGCGAGACCTCATCTCTACAATAAATAAAAAAGTCAGTGGGGCATGGTAGCGCGTGCCTGTAATTCCAGCTACTCGGAAGGCTGAGGCGGAGGGATCGCCGGAGCCCAGTGGGTCGAGGCTGCGGTGGCCGGGAGCGGCCACTGCACTCCAGTCTGTGTTACATAGACTCCAACTCAAAAAAAAAAAAAAAAAAAGAAAAGAAACAGAAGATGGACGGGTGGGTCCAAATACTGGGGGCATTTGTGCATTGTACTCTGACCAACGCTTGTTACATAGTAGAGATGTGTGAGCCACAGGGAGCTTGGGTAAGAGAAAAGACAAGTGAGTTAACCTGTCCAATCTTTCTTCTCACATAGTGTGAATGTACAGTTCCGCAAAACAGCCAGGTTTTCTATTTTATTATTTCTCTTTGCTTTCCAAATCAGGGGTGGAGGTGGATTCATGAACTGGCATGGAGTTTGTGATGGTCACACAAGAAGCCTGAGGGTCGCTTCACAATCGTAGGCCACAGACTTTACACTCTAATCTGCACGTATGTGAGTCTAGATGTAACATGCATGAAGCGTGATACTGACTCCATTTTAGCAGCTGGGCGGACACTGAAATATTTTTGGAAAATGTTTGCATGTAAACATATTTGAAACGCTTAAAAATTTAGCTCTTGGCCGGGCTCGGTGGCTCAGCCTGTAATCCCAGCATTTTGGGAGGCTGAGGCGAGTGGATTGCCTGAGCCCGCGGGTTCGAGACCAGCCTGGGCAACTTGGCAAGACCTCATCTCTACAATCAAATAAGAATTAGCCGGGCACAGTAGTGCGCGCCTGTAGTTCCGGCTACTTGGAAGGCTGAGGCAGAAGGATCGCTGGAGCTCAGTAGGTCGACATTGTGGTGGCCATGAGTGTGCCACTGCACTCCAGCCTGGGTGACAGGGTGAGATTACAATTCAAAAAAAAAAAAATTTAGTTCTTAAGGAAGGAAGGAACCAAATTCTGGTACATGCTACAACATGAATGAAACTTGAGGATGTTGTGTTAAGGGAAATAAACCAGTCTGAAAAACACAGACATTGTATGATTCCACTTATATGAGGTAATTAGAGCAGTCAGATTCTAGAGATCGCAAGTGGAATGGCAGTTTCCAGGGACTGTGGGGTGAGGAGTGGGCAGTTAGTGTTTAATGGGTACAGAGTTTCAACTTTGCAAGAGAAAGTGTTCTGGAGACGGATGGTGCTGATGGGTGCACACCGATATGTGAATGTACTTAACGTCACTCAACTGTACACTTGAAAATGGCTGCAATGGTACATTTCATGTTTTGTGTCTATTGCCACAGTTTTAAAAAATGTACAAACTTTTTTTTTTGAGTCAGAATCTGGTTGTCACCCAGGCTTGAGTGCAATGGCACACTCATGGCCACCGCAGCCTGGACCTGCTGGGCTCAGGCAACCCTTCTGCCTCAGCTTTCCAAGTAGCTGGAACCACAGGCATGTACTTCCATGCCCGGTTAATTTTTTTGATTTATTGTAGAGACGAGGTCTCGCCAAGTTGCCCAGGCTGTTCTCGAAACCCTGGGTTCAGGCAATTCTCTCGCCTCCACTTCCCAGAGGGCTGGGATGACAGGCATGAGCTAAATTTATATTTTAAAATTCTGCTTTTAAAGATAATTTCTATTTGAGTTTTCGGTACTCATTAATTATAATTTATGCTTTGTCTTTAATTTCAATTGGTAATTTTGAATATTTTAGAAGATAAAATTTTTTCAGGAGATGGATAAGGAAAAATTATTTTTATTGTTTACATTTTTCCAGTTATGTTATATTTTTGAGACAATATGTTCGCATTTTGTGTCCTTAGAGTATACGAAAAAGACATATTTTGCTTAACGGTCTGTTAACTGGAGTCAACTTCTAAACCTTGGCCACACGACAGACTGTCTTCCATTGGCTCCCGTCCTGGGTCTCACAAACAGAAGAGTCTCCCCCTGTATGATGGCGGGCCCTCTCTGACCACCGGCTGCTTCCGGGGCCCCTTCGTGGCTTTTGCTCTTGTTTTTTATTCGGCCCAGAAAGCCCTTCTGGCCGTCTCTCTTCCTGGATACCCAACCATATCTCAAATCCCAGCTCTGATGTACCTCCCCCCAGGAAGCCCTGAGACATCACAGACAGAACAAACGCGCCCCTCTGGATGTGTCCCTGAATTGTTACGTCCGCTCCTCTGTGACTACACACATTTCACTGCATGACTGTGTTTGTTTCCTCCTCTGTTTCTGCTCCAGACTATAAGCTCCTTGAAGCCAGGTCCTGCACCGTATCCAGCTCTGCTTCCCAACCTCGGGCTCCGTGAAAATGACAAGCGTGTGTTGTTGAATAACTTGATATTTTCTTGATGATCTAGAGTCATCATTTTAAATAGAAGGAGCAACACGGAGGGGGACAGAGCTCTTTTCTAGGCACTAAAGCTTCCCTTTAGACTCTGCTTTTGGGGGCAGTGCCTCCTTAGATGGTCAATTATTATTGCTGGCGACCTGAAAACCCGGCACCTATCATCACCCTTCCAATTTGTTGCCCCAGAAAACACAGAACAAATCTTGAGTGGGCAGGAACGGACGACTCACCTCTGCAAATGCCGCGTGGACATTAGTGCATGAGCTTTGGGGCACGGGAGTCCAGTTCCTTTAAGACCCTAACCCTCACACCAGCTGGGCGGAAATACCAGATGTATAGAGTGACCCTAGGTCCTTCTTGGCTTGGCCCCACCCTGGTTTACACCTACCGCCCCAACATAATGATGAATATGACACTTTCACTCTCAAATATGCCCCCGTTTCACAGTAAGTGACATGGTCCACGACAGTGAATGATCCCTGGAAAAACTGTGATGTCACTTTGCCTTCCCTAGGGCATGTCACCATCATTAAAAAAAAAAAGTTGGGGAAATGAGAAATGTGTTCTCACCTTCTTTCACCCTCTCAGATCAATCCTCATCCATAACCCTGAACAATCCAAGCGGATGGAAGTTTCCAAACAACCCCTCTTCCCCAAGGCCTCTCCCCTCTCTCTGCCTCCCCCCACGCATGGATGGTGGTGAAACTCAGGAAATTATATTCTTAGAACTTACTAGACTATAAGCTCTTGAAGGACATGTAATGCCCTCTGCCTTTGCCAAGGCGAACGATTTGTGGTAGAATAAATGTGAATGTGGAAACGGGCTCAAGTTTGTAAACTGAGCTGACACACGGCTCCTTGGGATCTTTGACTGCATACCCAGAAGATTATGCAACGTGGGTTGCCCAGAACCCACTGAGGGAATCCCGCCTAACACCGGGGCCTCCTCGCCCCGACAGATCCCGTCCACGAACCCTCTCTTGAGAGCACAACTGCCATCATCTGTTTTCCTCCACCCACATCCACAACGGATTCCTCTGCGGTCTGGATACATGAATAACTTCTGATTCTTCTGTGACTTTAAGGGATGAGGAGGAGGGGCCTCTGAGAAAAATACCAATCCCTACTGTACTTTCACAAGAAAAAAAAAATACAGAAGAAGAAAAAGGGAGCGATAATTGCTCTCTGCCCCCAGGTACTGACGAGTGGTGAGTCTCTCAGACACTTCAAGTAGGCGCCACAAATTGTGCAAGCTCTGACCTGGCTGGCAGCCTGCCTGCTTCACGGCAGCCATAGCTGACGGTTTTGGCAAGAGGAGGAGGGGTGGGGAGAGGCCTAGGATCAGGGGAGGGAGGGGACATGGGAAGGCTGGAACATGAAGGACAAAGGGGGCAGGGGGACAATGATCCCAGTGGCATCTTTATTCCATGAATCGGGGCTGCCTTGGCTGGGCAGCAGAATTGAAGGCCTCACCCAGTGAAGGATGAGCTGGTGTGCTCGCCCCCAGCACCCCCCCATCCCTTCCCCTCATCCCAGGGTCCCAGGACCCCAGTCTTCGTAGCGCCAGCATAGGGAAAACTATAAATCACCCCCTCCCTGTTTCCTGCTAGGGTGGCAACCTCCACCTCCTGGGGCTCAGCTTCCCACACTGGGATTTTTGAGATTCCTGTTTGTCCGGGGAGGGTGAGGGGCATTGGGGGCAAAAATGAGCAAAGGAGTCTAACTCAGAGATCCTTCCCCGCTTCTCAGTGCCAGACCCTGTCCCCACAATTTTTTTTCCTGTGTCACTCTTACCAGAATTGGAAGTAATGATTTCTGTTTCCTTTTTGCACAGAAAGACAAGCTCAGAGAACATTAAAAAGGTTAGTCCCACTTTTCCAGTGAGTAGCCGAGCCAGGATTTGAACCCAGACGTTCCTAGCCCTTTCCGGAGGGTCCAGCACCTGTGTAGCCCCAGGTACACAAGCATACACTAGCAACACTCACCGTCTTCTTGGACTTCTTGCCAGTTCTCAAGTCCAAGCCGGGGTCCATGCTATCCCTTCTCCCACCCACTGTCTCCTGTTGGTTTCTAAGCCACCCTTCAAAGTCCACTGCCAATGTCCTGTTCTTTGACCACTCCCAGCCTCAAAGTGGTGAGTGTTTTCTATTCCCTTGGCCCTTTGTCTATCGATTGTAAGATATACAAAATTTTTTCTCAGTGCTGAGAGAAACTTTTTCCATATTTTATCCTTTATGAATAGGTATTGTAGCAATGTATTTTTCTAAAATGATGCTATTGAATTAATAGCACTTCCCACAATCAGTGAGTCATAGACTTGAAGACATACAGTCTTCAATATATACTATATATTGATTTACATATATATATAAACTTTCTGACTGCATAACCGGTCAGGTATTCTTTGAGACTGTGCCATTTAAAGGAATCTTGCCTTTCAAATGGTCCAGAAGGGAGCAGGGCATTGTGCCGGCTGGTTGGAATTCCAGGGCTCACATCTGATTCTCCCTGTGTGGCCAGAGCCATGGCGGAACAGGTATTTCAAGGTTCCTACCGCTCAGGACAGCAAACATGAACATAGAACACGATGCACAGAGGCTGCTACAGAGGGGAGACAAAGCCAGCTGACCAAAGCAATAAGCGAGTGAATGAAGGAAACATTTAGTTCTGCCAATATGAACGAGCCACAGGCGGTACCAAAGATGAGATGGTGGCCTCGACTCAGCACAGAGGCCAGCACAGCGGTTACATGGCCTGGGGCTCTGGAGTCCGAGTGGGAAGAGTGGATCGGGCTTCTCTTGTAAGAACGCGGGCAAGTTCCTTCCTTGATCCTTGAATGCCTTGATTTCTCCACTGGCATAACAGATGATAATCACAGTTCCTGCCTCCCGGGTTTATCATGAGCACTAGAGTGGATCCAAAGCCCTTAACTCACTGCCCAACTGATAGTGAGCTTCAGTAAATATAAACAATTCTGACATTCTCACTTTCCTATTTTTTTAATAGATCTTGTTTTTTTAGAGGAGATTTGGGTTCATGAAAAAAAATTGAATGGAAATTACAAAGATTCCCACACCCCCTCCCCCATCCTCACACACGCACAACCTTCCCCACTGTCGACCTGCCACACCAGAGGGAATATTTGTTGCCATAGGTGAACCTATACTGTCACACTGTTGTCAGCCAGAGTCCGTAGTTTACACTGGGGGTCATTGTGGGTGTTGTACATTCTGTGGGTTTGGACAAATGTGTGAGGACATGTATCCGACATCGTAGTAACACACAGGGTGGTTTCACTGCCCTGAACCTCCTCTGTGCTCTGCCTAATTCCTCCCTCCACCCCATCCCTGGCAACTACTGATCCCCACAGGGCTGCCTTTTCCAGAATGTCATAAGAGTTGGAATCACACAGTATGTCGCCTTTCAGATTGGCTTCTTTCACTTAGCGGTTAAGGTTCCTCCATTTCTTTTCATGACTTGATCCTTCTTTTTTTTTGTTTTTGCATCAAATAACATTCCATTGTCTGAATGTACCACAGTTTATTTATCCACTCGTCTTCTGAAGGACATCTTGGTTGTTTCCAAGTTTTGACAATTACGGGCAAAGCTGCCCTACGCATCCGTGTGCAGATTCCTTCATAGACACAAGTTTTCAACTCATTTGGGTGGATACCAAAGAGTGCAATTGCTGCATCCTATGGTAAGATTGTGTTTAGTTTTGTAAGAAACTGCCAAAGTGACTGTACAGTTGTGCCTCCCACCAACCATAGATGTTGCTCCACATCTTCGCCAATATTTGGTATTGTCATCGTTTTGGATTTTGGCTATTCCAGTAGGCATGTGACAGTACCTCATGGTTGATTTATTTTGTGATTCTCTGGTGACATATCATGTTGAGTCATTTGCCTATTGTCTTTTATTGCCCTGTGGGGTTTCTGTAAGAACAAAAGGAGCTAATAGAAAAATGATTAGCAAAGTGCTTGGTCCATAATGATTGTTGGGTAAACGAGAGGTCGGAACTGGAAAGTTTCATCACGGGTCTGGCATACTGAGTCATCTTGTCCTGGGTCTGATAGAAGCAGGGTCCACTTAGTGTCCATGACTGCCTCCTACTCAGCTGCCGTTCTTTCTAAACACCCTCTATACACCCCGATAATAGCACTTTCTAGTTTACATTCTGATGATCTGTTTTCAGATCTGGTTTCCCTACTTCAGGACAGCTCCTTGAAGGCAGAGCCTTAAAGGCAGAGCAATAGCTTCCTCATATGCCCATCCCTGGCACCTGGCACAGGATGAGGTATCCAGCAAGTGTCGGGCATATTTTTTAAACCAAACTGAATGAACTGCCCTGTACTGGATTTTGGCTCAGAGTATAGCCTTGAGTTTACAAAAAAAAAATGACCCAGAGAAAATGCCACTTGACCTGCAGAACTCGTCACTATCCCCTTGCATGCTCTATGTACTTTTCACAGCCTCTGTTACTACTTATTGTTCTGTGACAGATAATGGTGAGCTTTCACCTTCCCCACTAAAGTGTGAGCATGCCAAGGGGTAGAAAATCAATCCTCCCTGTGTCCAAGCACTGATGACAGGCCTGGCGCAGAGCAAAGGGATGGACACTCACGGAGTGAGTGAATGAGCAAGACCCTAACTGGCCTATGTGCTGATGCTGAGGCTGAGTCCATGCCTCTACCCAGTCACAGACTCAAGAAACCTAGAACTGACAGGGGCATGGCCAGGCCCTGAGGCAAGCACAGACTCCCTTCTGTAAAACATTAAACGCAGCAGGACGCCAACTCTAAATCCACCCCTGAGCGTCTGGATAGGATGATGATGATTCCAGGGTTCGTGGCACATGTCAGAGAATCCTCTCTTGACCTTTATCTCATCCATGGCCAGGATGGGTGGGCATGGAATTAAACATACTAGAGAGAATTAAAATGAGAGTGTTTCCTGTACACCCTGAGAATCCAGGCCAAGAGCCCTCTTTTCCTTCCAGAGTCACTCACTTCTTCTCCCTCAGTAACATAAAACACATAAAATAGAACGGGAATGTGGGGAGCAGCTACATCAGCAGTGTAGTGGACTAGGGGGTCCCAGGTCTCCACCTCACAAAAGCAATGATTTAACAACTATCCACAGAGGAAAAGTTCTGTGATAGCTCCAAATCCCAGTTAAGAAATTGCAGCATACCAGCAGAGAAAAATTAAAGCAAAACAATTCCTGAGAACTACCATATAGAAGAGAGTAGAAAAAACTATTTCCTTTTTTCTGTATCACTCCATCCCCCAGTCCAAACAGCTCAGGGCCAAGAGGAATTTATTTAGCCTTCTTCAATTTGGAGAAACTCCTTAAGCTTTTCTTGTAAGAGATATCTTGTGGTGCCTAACTTCCTCAGTTTCTGTTTGTCTAGGAAAGAGTTTATCAGTCCTTCATTTTTAAAGGCTAGTTTTTCTGGGTACGGTATTCTTGGTTGACAGTTTGCTCCATTGGTATAAAAGATGATGATCATAGTACTTCTCTCCAAAGTTTATCATGAGGCCTAAATGAATCCAAAACTTTTGACTCACTGCCCAACTCTTGAGGGAAAAGGAGACCAGGAGGACCCTGGCAGCCCACACTGCCGCCATGGCCCACTGCTGCCTTTGGTGTCAGAAGCCCTGCAGTCTACTTTGACATGAGCTACAGGTGCCAGAGTTGTCTGAAGCTCACCTCACTGAGCCCCGTGAGCCAAAGGTACCATGCCCCCTTTCAGGTGACATTACTTAGTATCCACCAGAGTTGGTACTGCTACAACCTCCTTCCATTTAGCATCACGATGCATACACCAGACCCAATATGCCTGCACTCCACAAAACCTAGTGCTCCTGCACATCCGAGGGACCAAGTGCTGCCACACACACACACTCTACCTGATTCTGCCATATACCCACCGGACCCAGAGCCTCCATTGGTCCCAGCACACCCATGTACCTTCAGACTTGACACCCTGACATCCCCCTGGAGCTAGTGCCCATGCATACCCAAACCCAGTGGGGACCTTGCACCCACTCACCCACAGGTGAAATTCTTTCCCTACTGAAATCAGTCTGCAAAGTCTGAAAGAGGTGACTGCCTCTTTGAATGGGCAGACACCAATGTGATACTACAAGAAAGTGAAAAATCCGGGAAACATGAGAAACCAAAGGAATACTATAAATTACCAGAAATGGTCTATGAATTGCCTGACAAAAAAATTCAAGATAATAAATATGGGCATAGTGGAAGTTTACAGAAGGAGAAAATAAAAAGAAGGAAACAAAAAGTTCATTTTTTCCCTAAATCTGGGAAAAGAAATAGATTTCTAAATTTAAGAAGTCCAAGTCCTTAATAGGTTGACATGAAACGCTGTACATGAAGACATATTATAATAAAATTGTCAAAAGTCAATGGTAAAACAGCAAGAGAAACATGGCTTATCATATATAATGGAACCCCCATATTACTATGAGCAAATTTTTCAACAGAAACATTGCAGGCCAGGAAAGAGTGAGATTATCAAAAGAAAAAAAACTGTCAACTGAGAATACTGTATGCAGAAAAACTAGCCTTTAAAAATGAAGGAGAGATAAAGTCTTTCCTAGACAAACAAAAACTGGGGAAGTTAGGCACTACTAGATGTTCCTTACAAGAAATGCTTAAGAAAATTCTTCAAATTTAAATGAAAACACACTAAAGAGCAATGCAAAGCATTGAAAGCATAAATCTCACTGGTAAAGGTAAATATACAGACAAACACACAATAATGTAACACTGTTATAGTGATACATAAAATACATTCAACTTCAATATAAAAGTTAAAATACAAAGATATTAAGAAGAACTCTAACCAAAAAAATGTGTCAATGGACTCAGATTATAAAAAGAAGTAAACATTGACATTAAAAGCACAACATGTGTGTGGGAGGGAGTCAAAGTGTAGAGTTCTTATCTACAATCGAAACTAATATATTATCAACTTAAAATATCTTAAAATTAAGATATTTAATGCAAACCTGAGTTATCACAAAGAAAAAACGTATAATACATACACAAAATGTAAAGAGAACAGAAGCAAAGCAAATCACTTGAAAAAGTCATCAAATAACAAAGGCAGCAAGAGATGAAGAGAGGAACAAAACAGCTCAAAACAAGACAGAATAATAAATCTTCTCCTACCAAACACTTTAAACGTAAAGAGTTTAAACATTCCAATCAAAAAGCATAGAGGGGTGACATGGATTTTTTTTAAAATCCAGTAATTTTCTGCCTACTGAAAATTTAGGGACACACATGAAAGTGAAGGTATAAAAAAAAATTCATGCAAATGGTAACCAAAAAGAAAGCAAGGGTGGCTAGATTTACATCAGAAAAAATTGACTTTAGCTCAATAACTGTCACAAGAGACAAAAAAGGACATTATATAATGATAAAAGAGTCGATTCACCAGGAAGATATAAAAAATATAAATATAAACATCAGAGCACTAAGATATATAAATCAAACATTGACTGATCTGAAGGAAGAGACTGACAGCAATACAACAATGGTAGGAGACTTCAACACCACACCTTCAATCATGGCTAGAACTTCCAGACATAAAATCAATAAAGAAATAACTGACTTGAACAATACAATAGATCAAATAGATCTAATAGACACAGATAGAACGTTTCACCCAACAGCAAATGATACATCCTTTTCTCAAGTGCACATGGAACATTCTCCAGGTTAGATCACATGTTAGTCTCATAATAACTCTCAACAAATTTAAGAAGATTGAAATTATACCAAGTGTCTTTTCTGACCACAATAAAATGAAACTAGAAATTGATAATATGAAGAAACTGGGAAAATTTACGAATAACCTGATGACTAAAAAATGCACTTTTGAACAATCATTGGATCAAAAAATAAATTCAAAGAGGATTTAAAAATATGTAGAGAAAAACAGTAATGAAGATACAATAAACCAAAACTTATGAGATACAGCAAAAGCAGTATTAAGAGGGACATTTATAGAAATAAATGCCTACATTAAAAAAGTAGAAAAATGGTAAATAAAGAACCTAGAGTTACACCTAAAGGAACTAGAAAAAGAAGAACAAACCAAGCTCAAAGTTAGTAAAGGGAATAAAATAATAAAAATTAGAGCAGAAATAAATGAAACAGAATATAAAAATAAAAGTAAAAAACTCAATAAAATCAAGACTTAGTTTTTGAAACAATAAATTGGACAAACTCTTATCTAAACTAAGAAAAAAGAGAAAAGACTCAAATTAATAAAGTCAGAAATAAAAGAGATGCCTCAGAAATCAAAAGTATCATATAGGACTATTATGAACATTTATACATCAACAAATTTGATGAACTGGAAGAAATGGATAAATTCCTAGAAACTATGAAGACTGAACCAAAAAGAAATAAAGCCTGAACAGTCAAATAACAAATAAGAATACTGAATGAGTAATAAAAAACCTCTCAAAAAAGAAAAGGCTAAGATTAGATGACCTCACAGATAGATTCTACCAAATAGTTAAAGAAAAATTAATACCAATTCTTAAAACTCTTCCAAATAATGAAAGGCGAGAGAGCATTTCTAAACTCATTTTTTGCAGCCAGCATCACCCTGATATCAAAGTTTAACAAAAGTACCCATAAGAAAAGAAAACTACAGGGTGAGAGTGATATCCCTGATTAACATAAACACAAAAATCCTTAGTAAAATGCTAACAAACTAATTTCAACATATCAAATCAGTCAATGTAACACATCATATTGACATAATGAAAGATAAAGCCTACATGATTATCTTAAAAGATTGAGAAAAAATTTTACAAAATTCAACATATATTCAAGATAAAAACTCTCAACAAAATAGGTTTAGAAGAAACTTACCTCAACACAGTAAATAACTTGTATATATAAATACCAGCTAACATTATAATCAAAGGGGAAAATTTGAAAGCTTTTCCTCTGAGATTAGAAACAAGACAAGATGCCCTCACCTCATCTATTCAACATGGTACTAGAATTCCTAGACAGAGCAAATAGACAAGCAAAATAAATAAGGGTCACCCAAGTTAGAAAAGAAGAAGTAAATTAATCTTATCTTATAGACGACACGGTCATATATGTAGAAAAAGTGTTAGAAGTAATCAATACATTCAGCAAATTTTGCAGGATACAGAAGAAAATTAGGAAAGCAATTTCACTTTCAAAAGCAAAGAAAAGAATAAAATACTTAGGAATAAACTTACAAATTATAAAACACGAATGAAGGAAACTAACGAAGACACAGAAATAGAAAGACATCTCATGTTCATGAATTTGGTGAATTAAAATATCCATATTACATAAGTAATAAAGTAATCTAAAGAGTCAGTGCAATCCCTATTAAAATCTCAGTGGCATTCTTTACATTAATTTTTAAAAAGCAATCACAAAATTTATAAGGA
This sequence comes from Tarsius wallacei, assembly GCA_963574415.1. Classification (NCBI taxonomy): domain Eukaryota; kingdom Metazoa; phylum Chordata; class Mammalia; order Primates; family Tarsiidae; genus Tarsius; species Tarsius wallacei. The sequence goes on along the minus strand of CAUYQG010110661.1, from coordinate 11,288 downwards.
ACCACAAAAGACCTAAATATCTAAAGAAATCTTGAACAACAACAAAAAAAAAGCTGCAGACATAACACCTCCTGGTTTCAAAATACAGTGCAAAGCAACAGTAATAAAAAAAGTATGATACTGGCATAAAGACCAATGAAATACAAGAAAGACCCAGAAATAAATGTATATATTTACAGTTAACTGATTTCTCAGCAAGTGTACAAAACAGGGAAAGACAGTCTTGTTAACAAATGTCATTAGGAAAGCTGTATATCTACATGAAAAAGAATGAAACTGGACCTTTATCTCACAGCATATTCAAAAATAAACTCAAAATTGATGAAAGGTTTTAACATAGAGACATGAAATTGCGAAACTACTAGTAGGAAGCATAGGAAAAAAGCTTCTTGACATTGAGCTTGACAATGATTTTTTTTATGTGACACCAATAAAATAAAGAAACAAAAGAAAAAATAGACAAACAGGATTTCATCACCCTAAAAAGCTTCTACACAGCAAAATTAACATCAACAAACTAACCACTAAGATAATCTACGAAATAGAATAAAATATCTGCAAATCATTTATCTCATAAGAGGTTAATATACAAAACATATGAGGAACTCATACGACTCAACAGTAAGAAAACAAATAACACAATTTTTAAAATAGGCAAAGGACCCATATATAAATTTGTCAAAAGAAGACATATGAGTGGTCAACACGTATATGAAAATATGCTTGACATCAAGAAAATGCAAATCAAGAGACAATGAGATATCACCTCACACCTGTTAGAATGACTCACCAACAAGACAAGAGATAACAAGTGTTGGTGAGGGTGTGGAGAAAAGGGAACCCTTGTGCATTTTTTGGCAGGAGTGTAAATTGGTACAGCCATGATGGAATCTAACATGAAGTTTTCCAAAAGTTGGCAAGGAAACTAGCATATGTATTTCAAAACAATCCCCTTTATTTTTAATATTTGAAAAGTGGATTGTTATCAAATAAAATTCTCTCTTCCTATTCTTGTTTTATATTATATATTTCAGGCTTCTATTTGAAAACAAAAATAAGAGTTGATATGATAAGGAAATCCTATAGATAGTGACTTGGCTTGATTGACTTATATAATCACTGTGTTTCATGATAACTGCTTTTGGAATAATAGGAAGTTTTGTGAAATGTTGGCCTTGTGTATATCTTAGAATGAAAATTTAATAAAGTGTGTACACATGCATAAAATTAAAAAACAAAAACTATCATATGATCCAGCAATTCTACTTCCGGGCATACATCCAACAGAAATGAGATCAGGATCTCAAAGGTATATCTGCACTCCCATGCTCATTGCAGCATTGTTCACAATAACCAAGATCTGCAAGCAGCCTACAGCAAAAATGTCCATGGATGAATGAATGTATAAAGAAATGAAGGAAGAAAGGAAGGAAGGCAGGAGGGAGGGAGAAAGGGGGGGAGGGGGAGAGGGAAGGAGGGAGGGAAGGAAGGCAGGAAGGAAGGGGAGAGGGAGGGAAGAAAAACAGAGAGATAAAAAAAGGAACTATAAAAAGCAATGAGTATGTCAATTAGCTTGATTATAGTAATCATTTCCCAATATATATGCATATCAAAACATTAATTTGTACACATTAAACTTTACAATTTTTTTTTTTTTGAGTCCGAGTCTCACTCTCACCCAGGTTGGAGTGCAGTGTGACAAGCTCATGGCCACCACAGCCTCGACCTGCTAGGCTCAGGCGATCCTTCCACCTCAGCCTTCCAAGTAGCTGGAGCTACAGGCATGCGTCAGCACACCCAGCTAACTTTTCTTGATTTATCGTGGAGATAAGGGCTCGCCAAGTTGCCCAGGCTGGTCTCAATCTCATGGGCTTAGGCAGTTTTCTCACCTTGGCCTCTCAAAGTGCTGGGATTATAGGTGTGAGTCACCATGCCAGGCCTAAACTTCACAATTTGTATTTGTTAATTATACATTTAAAAGTTGTTAAAAGTAAATGAAATGAAATAAGATTAGACAAAATATTAAAATAAACGCCACCCTCCTTCTTTCTTTCCCTAACAGAGAACTGGGCTCTGGGTGCAGCAAAAATTCTCTCAGAGAAGAAAGCCAAACGTCGTTAGGAAAAAAGTTGATGAGAAATTACTCATTATTCCTATATTTGCTAGTATTTTACAGTCAGTCATTAATGAAACCCTCTCAGGGCTCCTTGGAGAGGGGTTCTGTCCCATTTAGAGGGAGGGTGATTTAGATCCCTGGGGCTCCAAATTGTGGTCTCAAAGTAAACAGAATTCCCAGAGAAAAAGGAAGCCTGTCTCTGAGGCAAAGCCTAGGCAAAGGGAGGCAAGCCGTCCCCAGGACCATCCCCAGTGCCGGCTGCTTCCCACAGTTTGCTCCCGGCACGTCCCCACCAGACATCCTGCTCCACATTTGATTTATTATTCAGTTGGCATAAAACCCAACAATGGTATAATTAGAAGGCTCTCCTGAGGTTGCCTGGAGGGAGAGTCATTATTTGACGAGAGATGAACTGTGATAAAGGAGTGAGTGTGAGTGTCTTTTCCCTGCTGTGCCCAGAGCCTGCTGTTCACAACTTGTTGATACTAAAATAGAAAGGTGACTGTACCCCTTTTCCTTAGAAGAGGCAATTTACATGTCTTCTGCTTGAGACCAGATTTCCCCGGGGCCCTGCCTGACTCCTTTCCTACCCCGTGTCCCCTAAACCTTTTGGGGACCAGAACTTGCTGGGAGGCCGGTCACCTCCACGGTTCCTCCCTCCTGCCTCCCAGGACCTTATGGCCTTTCCCAGTGGACACTAGACTCACTGCTGGACCTAGCTGGAGTGTTTCTGGGAAGGCAGGGTACTTGGGGGAATAGGTAAGGGTGACGGGATTGATATTTATTGAGCATTGACTCCAGTTACCTTCACTAATCCATTTGACCCACACGTGTTGTGATGAGCAGTTCATATCCCTATTTTGTTTTAGTTTATTTTATTTTGTTTTAATCAAGGTCTCATTCTGTTGCCCAAGCTGGAATGCAGTGACACGATCATGGTCACCCCAGCCTCGACCTCTTGAACTTAGGTAATCCTTCTGTCTCAGCCTCCCAAGAAGCTGGGATTATAGGCATGTGCCACCACACCCAGCTAACATTTTTTTTGTGATTTTTTTGTAGAGATGAGGTTTTGCTATGTTGCCTAGGCTGGTCTCAAACTCCTGGGCTCAAGCAATCCTCCCGCCTTGACCTCCCAAACTGCTGAGATCATAGGTATGAGCCACTGTGACCGGCCCCATATCCCCATTTTAGAGATAAGGAAAGTGAAACTCAGGGAGGTGAAAAAAACTCATCTAAGACCAACTCAGCCACTAGGTAGCAAGGCCAGGATTTGAACCAAGGTCTGTTTGGGGCTGAACCCCTGCTGTTTCCTCTGCTTTGGTCTGCCTCTCTCGAAAGGGAAAAGAACTCCCAAGCAGGTTCAGGGAGAAGACAGCGAATGCTCTCCACTTCCGGGCTGTTTGTGGCTTCCTCCTTTGTAAGATTCCAGTTAAAAGAACACTAGTGTTGTAATTCTAATTCCTTGCCCTTGCTCATGTTGACCTTGTAGAATGTTCTGCCCAGGTCACCATGTTCCTGTTGCTCCCGGCACTAGGTGTTGTCCCCGAAGAGGAAAAGAGCTAAGCTGTGGAGCTGAGTGTGTCGAGGACCGGGCTGACTTTCCAGCAACTGCCAGGTCAGTTTCCTCCTCAGCCAGGTGCTGTGGCTCATACCTGAAATCCCAGCACTCTGGGAGGCCAAGGTGGGTGGATTGTTTGAGCCCAGGAGTTCAAGACCAACTGGGCAACATCGTGAGACCTTGACGCTACAAAAAATTTTTTTTTAATTAAAAATTGGCAGGGCATGGTAGAACATGCTCATAGTCCCAGCTACACAGGAGACTGAGGCAGAAGGATCACTTGAACCCTGGGAGGTCGAGGCTGCGATGGGCCGTGATTGTGCCACTGCATTCCAGCCTCGGCCACAGAGTGAGTACTCCCACCAGCGGAATGGGAGTTCGAGTCAGGAAGATCTGGCTTTGAATGCCAGCCCCGTTACTTTGTAGCTTTATGCCTTGGGAAATGTCACTTCCACTCTGCAAGGTGAATTGAACAACCAAGGAAGTAAATGGCGGGTGAGGTAGGATCCTCACCGTTGGAGTGGGAGGTTACAGACAAACAAGGGAAGAAGAATGATATCCATGGAGTAGTGGATTAGAGATGGGGAGGGCGGCATGAACTCATGCTTAGCTTAGCAGAGGTGCAAATGGAGATACATGCAGTGTGTCAAGGTTCTCTAGAAAAGCACAGGTAATAGGATGGATGGATGGATGGATGGATGGATGGACGAACGGATGGACGGATGGACAGATAGATGAATGAGAGAGGGTCTTATTAGGGGAATTGACTCATGTGATTATGAAGTCCAAGATGTACTATGATATGTCATCTGCAAGGTGGAGAACCAGGGACAGTAGCATGGCTTGGTTCAAGTCTGAAAGCCTGGGGACCAGCAAGCTGATGGTGCGACTCTGTTACTTTGATCTGAGACCAAAGGCCTGAGACTCTGGGAGCCACTGGTATAAGCCCAAGAGCGGAAAGCCAGGGAGCCTGGAGTTCCAACATCTAACAAGAGGAGAAGATGGGTGTCCCAGCTCCAGGAGAGAGAGATGGAGAGAGGGAGAGGAGGAAAGGGGGAGAGGGGGAGGAGGGAGAGAGACATAATCTCGCCTCTCCTCTGCCCTTTTGTTCAGTCCTGGCCCCAGCTGACTGGGTAGTGTCCATCCACACTGGGTGAGGACACATTTTCTTATCCTGTCTACTGATTCAAATGCCCATCTCTCCTGCAAGCACCCACTGACACGCCCAAAATAATGTTTTCCAGGTATCTGGGTTTCTGTTAATCCAGTCAAGCCGACCCCTGAAATTAACTATCACACATGGATTCACACACATGGATTTCCTTCCTCTGTCAGCGGAGCGTGCCTAGAACTAGTAGCATCTCACTAGCAACAACCATACCCAACACCCAAGTCTTGAGAGCTCTAATACCATTCTTCAATAAAAGGAATGAGGAGGTCCTTGGTGAAATGGCTGATCTATGACTGAGGCAGAGAATACACAAGATGAGCTTGTAGCATTTTGGAGCACCAGAAAGTAAGAAGTTGATTTAAAAAGAAAATAAAAAAGGGGGGAAAAAGTTGGAGGTATCTTAAAGGAGCCAATGAAAAAAACATGCAATTGACAAAGCTGGAACAATTTGAGCTACAAAATAAAGTAGTACTGGCATATAATCCAAAGTATAAAGTAAATATCCGTGACAACACTGTAAATGGGGAAAGAGACAAAACTCATATGCAAAGGGACTTCAAATAATTTATCACATAGGAACTTCCTTCCAAGACTCCAGGACAGAAGCGGGGGAGGGAAGGGAGGCGACTTCACGGTGGAGAGACCTGACAAACACTGCCTTGGCCCGGTAGCCAAAGTCAAGGTCAACAGGAATAGGTCACGTTGATAGCATGTTGATATGACGTGATGATAATGGGCTCTACTGTGGACTTCCTCGACATCCAAAATTCAAGTGTAATAATGAGGAAAAATGTTTAAAAGACATCAGAAAAATCCCACTTGAATGACATTCTATGAAAATATCTACCTGACCAGGATTCTTCAAACTCTCAAGGTCATCACAAACAAGGAAAGCCGTCCCAGCCAAGAAAAGCCTAAGGTAACAAATGACAGCGATGTGGTGTCCTAAATGGATCCCGGAACAGAAAAAGGACATTAGCTAAAGGCTAAAGACATCTGAATAAAGAACAGGCTTCTGTTAATAATCACATGTCGATGTCAATTTGTTGTGACTAATGTAACATGCTAAGAGTAACAGAAACTGGTTGTGGTGTACACAGGTATGTTCTGTACTGTCTTTGCAACTTTCCTGTCAACCTAAATCCAGTCTACATTTCTTTGTTATTGTTGTTTCAAAAAGTATTTTAAAAAACCATAAATAAAATCAGTTGCAATTTTAGAATCAAGAAGATTACCCAGGAGCCAGTGAATAAAATAGACATACTGTCATCAATATCTCAAGGCGGAAAATTTGAACCCTAGTATACAGATAAGAAGGCTGAGATCTGAGAGAGAATGCAGGCTGTCCAAGGTCTCACAAGGAGTGATGGGCAGAGCTGGGCTGTGAACCTTGCTGTGAGAGTCATATTCTTTTCTCTACTGCTTGGTAACTGACACTCGCCTGCCTCCGGCTGGTCGCCATGTTTGTATAGTGAGACTCTTCTCTCTCTCTCTCTCTCTCTCTCTCTCTCTCTCTCTCTCTCTCTCTCTCACACACACACACACACACACACACACACACACACACACACACAGACTTTCTCTCCAGCCTCAGCTAGTCTCAGCCCTCAGGATTTGCACTGGCTTTCCTTCTATGCCAATGCACCTCCATCCCATGCTTGGCAGGCTCGGCCGCTGTGTCCTAGCCAGCTACCCCCAAGCCAGGAGTCCTGCAAAGACACCCTGACGCCTCTGTCCACCTCCTTGCTGTCTTTGGCCAATGTGCACCCTACAGTGTGTTGGGAAGAGGTGGTGGGAAAGAGGAGGTTACAGGAGAAGCTTGGGCCAGGGGTACAAAGGCAGGGGGTGCAGGTGAAGGCGTCCTTCAGCACGAGGGACATGGTACCACTTTAGGAGTAGGTACTTTGTATAGAGTATGTGATCGACTGCAGAAGCCCACACTTAGATGCTGCCTCCATCCTCCATAAGCTAAGCTCACTTGTTTAAATGCTCTTCGAGAACATTCTTTCACTTATTCAATGAGCAGACCCTTAATGCCTCCTCTGTGCCATGGTCCCATTTGGGTCACATGGTAGCCACGGGGAGATCAGAGACGGCAGAGGCCAGCAGGCTGAGTGCGAGGGCCAGTGGGGAAGGACTCCTTTCCATGTGACTTTTGGCTGTGGTTCCACTACCTGAGCTGAGTTGTTAAATGTGATCTCTGAGCTTTGGAGGAGAGGGTTGGAGCACCAGAAACTCAAAATATCACACAACACCTGGTGGCTTGCCTAAACCTGGGCACAGTGGAAAGGCTCTCTAATTAAAAATGCCTCTTGGCCAGGCTCGGTGGCTCAGCCTGTCATCCCAGGACTTTGGGAGGCCGAGGCGAGGGGATTGCCTGAGCCCACGGGTTCGAGACCAGCCCGGGAAATTTGGCAAGACCTTGTCTCTACAATAAATCAAAAATTAGCCAGGCATGGTAGCACACACCTAGTAGCTCTGGCTACTTGGAAGACTGAGGCGAAAGGATCGCTGGAGCCCAGCGGGTCGACGCTGGGGTGGCCGTGAGTATGGCACTGCACTCCAGTCTGGCCGACGGAGTGAGACTCCAGCTCAAAAAAAAAAAAAAGCCTCTCCTTGGCTGGGATCAGTGACTCATGTCTGTAATTCCAGCGCTGTGGGAGTTGGAGGAGAGAGGATTGCCTGAGCCCAGAAGTTCGAGACCAGTCTGAACAACATGGTGACAATTTGTTTCTAGTAACCAACTGTGGTGGTGCACGCCTATAGTCCCAGTTACTTGGATGACTGAGGCAGAAGGATCATTCTGAGCCTAGCTGGTTGAGGCTGCGGTGAGCTGTAATCACACCACTGCACTCCAGCCTGGGATGACAGAGTGAGACCCTGACTCAAAAAAAAAAAAAAAAAAAAGAAAGAAAAGAAAAGAAAAGAAAAAAAGCATTTTCTGAACATTCCAAATTTTTGCAGATGATCTTTCCCATCTTACTCCTCCATTCCTAATTTTGTAGAGTATCATCATCATCAAAACACGGCAAAGGGTTTCTAGGACAAGATGTGTTCAATCCAAGGCTCCAGTCAACAACAGTTACCCCTGCCCAGGCATCTACTGTGTGCTGAACTATGCATGGCGGACTTTCTCGTGTGTTCTTTTGTTTCCTTTTATCCTCACAAGAAGGCATTGTTGGGCTAGCCATATTAGACTTGAGGCACATATGTTTGATTTGTGTCTAAGTCCCAAATCCTGAAGGATGTGATCCTGATGTACTCGCCTCGTCTCTGCCCCGCTGGGGAGAAACAGATAACTGGGGGTGGACATTAAGATGACCGGGCCCAAGTGAGGCAGCAGCAGGGATGATTCTCAACGGGATGGGACAAGGAGGGTGTCGGTGCCATGAAGCTCTTGGAACTGCAGCTGCAGAGGTGAAGAGGAGAGAGAGAGAAGAGACAACCCAGGGTTCACACGGCATAAGCTTCCCGCCCCAAGGCATCCTGACCTAAGTATATTAACCAGCGTCATTCCTTTCCCCTTGCTCTCACTGCGTGTTTTACATGGGTTATAAACCATGTGGTTCCAACAACCTCATTTGGTCTGTGAGACCGTCCATTTGGTGGCCTCTGGGAGAGCCTGCCCGGCAGTGTACCTGGGCTGCGTGACACCAATGCTTCCCCTACGACAGTGTCTCAGCTCGGATGCCACCTCCCCAGGCAAGCCTCCCCGGCCTGCCCAGGTCAAGTCCCCTCACCCTCCGTCCGCCCCGTTCACTCTGCCTTACTCTGTTTCCTTCCCACCACTTACCGCTCTGAGACACCTCACACACACCTGGAGTGAAGCCCCTGCCTGTTGGTTGGCTGCCCACCCCCTAGAGTAAGTTGTGTGAGAGCCGGGTCCACAGAGCCCAGAACTCAGCCTGGCACGCAGGAGAGGCGCCATCCGGAAGAGTCAGCTAGACGGCTTCATCAAGGATCAGCCCAGAGCCTCCTACACGCCATGATCGTCCCAGGTTGGGGCAGGATCACAGTAAGTCACCCTCATCCCGGAGACTTGAGGTCGAGAGGTGAGGAGATGAGACCCACCCCGGGAGGAGGTGGGGGAGGCCCGGAGGAGGGCTTGGCTAGTGCTGGCACCGGCCATATTCTTGCCTGGTGTGGCCCGGGAAGGTGAGAAGTCATTTCCTCCCAGCCACAGCCGTGGAGCCACAGAGTCGAGACTCATGGCAAATTAGGCTGCTGATTTGTACATTAAACAAGGTTAATTCCATCCATTAGCCAGGGATGTTTTCAAAGCGCCTGGCACGGGCGCGAGGAGCAATTAGTGTCTTTGTATTAGTGGATGTGGGCGTGGGGCCAGGACGTTCAGGGGAGGGGGATGCCGTTTACACACTCTTTATGATATCATCAAAAGTAAATGAATTATGAAAACAAAAGCGGCAACGTGAGGCTGCCAGGACTAATTACTGGGTAGGACAGAAAGTTCACGGTGAGGGAGGAAGGGGTGATCAGAGAGGGCAGAGTGCAGGAGGCGGCCCACGCGTGTCTGCAGACGAGGCGGGCCGCTCCGTCCACCTCCGGGGTTCGGGGATTTCACCGGCTCTGCTGATGCTTCCAGGAAAGAGGCTGGATTCTGAGCAGGGATTTGTTGTTTGTTCTTCGGTGTGGGTTTTTCATTTTCCTTCTGGTCTGAGCCTTAACGATGCGGGACAAATGAGTGGGCTTGATTCAGAAGGGACTTTAGGTCTATCTGCTGGGGAAGCTAGCTGGCCGGCGCCCTGGAGCCGGCTGCTTTGTGCAGTGAAGGCGGTGGTCGTAATGTGCCCCTTCAACGAAGGACAGGTCACTCTGCCGTGCATGGGGTGTGATGTGACGCAGTTCACAGAGCCAGCCATGGTGACAGTGGGCTCACACTGTGGAAGTGATGGCTTTATCATCAATCACCCAGCAGAGAATTCTTTCTCTTTCATTTCTCCTCCAATTCTTCCAGCTAGACCCAGGAAGAGGACTCGGATGCTAGTCTGTCTTTTTCTTCTCTCTCTTTTATTTTTTTTGAGTCGCATTCTCACAATGTTGCCCAGGCTGGAGTGTACTGGCATGATCAAGGTTCACTGCAGCCTTAACCTCCTGAGCTCAGGAGATCCTCCTACCTCAGCCTCCCCGTCCTGAGTAGCAAGGACTACAGGCGCATGCCACCATGCGCACCAAATTTTTAAATTTTTTTTGTAACGATGAGGTCACACTTTGTTGCCTAGGCTGGTCTTGAATGCCTGGGCTCAAGCAATCCTCCCACCTCAGCCTCCCAAAGTGCTGGGACTATAGACGCATGCCACCACGTTGACCTAATTTTTTTATTTGGGGGGGTTAGAGATGAGGCTCGGTATGTTGCCCAGGCTGGCCTTGAACTCCTGGACTCAAGCAATCCTCCCACCTCGGCCTCCCAAAGTACTAAGATTACAGGTGTGAGCCACCATGCCTGACCTAGCCTGTCTTTAACACCTCCCTTAGCAACTGCTGAACCTCGTTTTAACAGAAGTCTGGAAGACAACAGCATCAAGCAAAGACAATGTTTAGCTGTTTTTAATGTATTTGTTTGTACTGTTACCGTCTGCTAATATAAAATAATCGTGGTTTTCCACTTGTGGTAATGATATAAAGCGTGATATACAATTAGTGACTTGATTTTTTAAAATGATCGAATACATGATTTAACGAATGACACAATAATAGAGCCCAAATCACGAAAGACGTGACTGAATAAATGAAAACACCTGTGTAAGGGAAGGAGCACTGGCCTGTGGGTTGAGGAGAACGAGCTCTGAGGTCTTATTCCAAGTCTGTGTGACTTCGGGCAAGTCCCACAACCTCTCCGAGCCTGTTTCCCCAAACACATGATACCAGTTGGACAAGATGCTCTCTCAGAGACCAACAAGCCATGATACAATTCCTTTTGTCCCCAGAATTGAGTCCAGGAAGTTGAGGCTCAGTAAAGACAAGGGCAAGCCGGGCCCCCAGGAGGGCACAGCAAGCTGCTCCCTTGTTTTCCACCTCCTCCCCTCTCTTGCCCGTCACTGGAGACATCCCCCTTCTGTGCTACCGTAGAAGATCAACAAACACCCACAAGTAAATACTAAAGGGCAAAGTCAGTGAAACAAGCAGCCGTTTTGAAAAAAAGATCCGTTATTTTTTGAGTTATCGATAATGGCCATTCTGACCGGAGTTAGGTGGCATCTCACTGTAGTTTTAATTTGCATTTCTTTGATGACTAGTGAGGTTGAACATTTCTTCATGTGTCTGTTGGCCGTTCGTATGTCTTCTTTTGAGAGGTGTCTGTTCATATCTTTTGCCCACTTTATAATGAGGTTGTTTGTTTTTTTCTTTTCAGCACGTTTGAGTTCCTTGTAGATCCAAGATGTTAGGCCTTTGTCAGACATGGAGTTGGCAAATACTTTTTCCCA
>CAUYQG010110656.1:0-11781 GCA_963574415.1 Tarsius wallacei | reverse complement strand
TCTCTTGGGCTCAAGCAATCCCCCTTCCCAGGGCTCCTAAGTGCTATAGGCATGAAACACCACATCCAGTCTGTTTTGAATCATCATTTTATCTTTAATGATAGTCAGAGCCTCATACCCAGTGGACCCCTATAAATGTTGGTTAAATTAATTAGAAATTCTTTTTCTGTAGTCACTCAGAATTGCAGGAGGTCTCACTGACTGGTACTTGAAAATCTCAAAGATCACGTTTTCTAGAACCAGGGAAATATATTTTCTCTGACGACAATGAGCTTAAGAAACAGACAATTTCTGGCCTGGCAGGGTGGCTCATACATGTAATCCCAGAATTTAGGGAGGTCAATGCAGGAGGATTGCTCTAGCCCAGGAGTTTGAGACCAGCCTGGGCAACATAGTAAGATCTCATCTCTACAAAAAAATTAAAAAAATAGCAGGGCATGGTGGCAAGTGCCTGTAGTCCCAGCTACTTGGAAGGCTGAGGCAAAGGATTGCCTGAGCCCAGCAAGTCAAGCCTGTGGTAAGTTGTGATCATGCCATTGCATTCCAGCTTGGGTGACAAAGTGAGACCCAGACAAAAAAAAATTGTTTTCTCTTTTGTTATCGTGTGCTTTTAACAAAGACCAAAGCACATCGTTTTCTAAGATTCAAATGTTTTATATGCATGCATTTATATATACATATGTATATATTTAATATATGTGTAGTTTAAATTATATATTTCATATATACATATATGTGTACAATATGTACAAATGTATATATAAATGTAATATAAAATATACATTTTTAAGAAGAATATATATATTATACTCTTACATTGTAATCAGCAAGATAGTTCAGATATTTACTCATTTGTTTGTCTTAAGAAACAAATACAAACCCAACACATGAATATCAGTATGCTGACTCAACACTTTTTGCAAAAGTGGTTTAAGAATTTTGACTTTCCTGGTGCACTACTTTCAAATACAATTGTTTAAACCTGTTAAAAATGCTTACTTATTTTGAACTCATAAAAGTTATCTGCACAAAATATTGGTGTTAAATGCATAAAGCGGAAAATGGCTTCAGCTTAGTCAATGTTTTGTCTTACTGAATTTGTAGACAATTACTTTTAAATGGTAAATTTTCTCCGTGCTATCACTAAATTGAAATTATAGAGTGATAAATGTAAGAAGAATTAGGAAAAATAATTGTGCTTGTTGGGATTTAAGCAGCTATTGGTTGTTAAACTCTGTTTTAGTATTTATTAGTCATTCTACATTAATTTATAACATTGTGTCTTGCAAGCTTCTACTTAAAATTCAACAGGCTTCACAGTGAATAAAAACAATAATGTAATGCATCACAACATGAAAGCTCGTGTTTAATGAAAGGATTCTCCTGTTGTATTTTTTGGCACTTAAGGACCATTTTATCACATTTATGAAAAAAGAAAAAATAAAAGGGAAAAAAAGGAAAGATACAAAAGAAACCTATATAACACAAAGCAACACTATTGGAAAAATGAACAAGACATGAATCTAACCCTATTGGATTAGAGTGACAGAGATAGTAAAACCTTCACAATAAAAAGTGGCAAATGCTAGCCAGGCGTAGCAGCTCATGCAGCAATTTGGGAGGCCAAGACAGGAGGACTGTTTGAGCCCAGAAGTTGGAGACCAGCCTGGGCAACATAGCAAGACTTAGACTCTACAAAAAATTTTAAAAAGTAATTAGGATTCACCACAGCCTTGACCTCCTGGGTTTAGGTCATCCTTCCACCTCAGCCTCCTAGCTGGAACTATAGGCATGCACCACCACGCCTGGCTATTTTTTTTTTTTTTTTATCTTCGTAGAGACAGGTCTCCATGAGTTGCCTAGGCTGGTCTTGAAATTCTGGGCTCAAACAATTCTCTCACCTTGGCCTCCAAAAGTGCTGGGATTGCAGGCTTGAACCACTGTACCCAGCAGACATGAATCTTTCTTAAGAAACAGCATTCCTAGCTGGGCGCAGTGGCTCATGCCTGTAATCCCAGCACTTTGGGAGGCAGAGGCTGAGAGGATTGCTTGAGCCCAGGGGTTTGAGAGCAGCCTGAGCAACTTTGCAAGACCTTGTCTCTATAATAAATCAAAATTAGCTGGGCATAGTGGCTCATGCCTGTGGCTCCAGCTACTTGGAAGGCTAAGGCGGAAGAATCTCCTGAGCCCAGCAGGTCGAGGCTACGGTGGCCATGAACACGCCACTGCACTCCAGCCTAGGCTACAGAGTGAGACTCCAACTAAAAAACAAAAAAAGAAAAAAAAAAGAGGTAATGTTCTTTAACTGTTCAATGTTTGGGTGTAACTACCCCAAATTCACATTGCAAAATAATTCCTAAACTTACAACTTATCAAATCTAAAATAGAACATATACCTAATTAACATACAGTATCTTCTTTTTAGAGTTTTTAGAAAACCTTTAGTTTGATCCTTGTTCCACCACTAACAAGCTTGTCCGGTCTTGGAAGGTGATTAACCTCTATGAAACTCAGTTTTCTCATCTGTCAAATAGGGATAATGGTGACAGTTTGTGCGTATTCTGACCTGAGACACAGAGGCAATGACTAACTACAATTTCGTGGTTCCTTCCTTAAGGCCCACCCTTAATTGAGTAGTCAAAGCAGTGATGTCTTGTTACTTGAGGACCTGGAAAGTGATTGGCAAAAGAGCGATTATCCTCTCTGTGTTGGCACTGACTGTCAGGGTCTAGGATTGGATTTTACCCTTCTTTACACAGTAATAAGTTGGCATGCTACTGTTTTGTGGGTGCTGGTCAAAAACACAGGACCCAGGAGTCAGGGAGAAAGGTGTCTGTAACAGCACAATAGGCAGGCAGATGCTGTATCTCCCATGAGTCTGCACTGCGGCTGAGGAATATTGAACTCAAAGAATCCGTAAAACCTGCCCTGTGTGGGAGACATTGTCTCCTTTCTCGAGTTTTCTCACTGCAAGTACAACCCTGAGGAATGTCTCAGGCAAGGGGCAGCCAGAGCCTTGTGTTCTTGGCACAGTCAGAAGGAATGCACAGGGGCACTCAGGGCTCGTGGTCTGCTTACCTTAGCTCCAACCTACCACAAAGGTGAGGTTGGTGTTAAATATCATTGAGAAGTGCTTTGAGGTTTTTGCGGGAAAAGTAGTCCAGGTGACAACTCATATTTAGCATCATGTCTGAAGCTGTCAGTATTTGGTGATCAATATGCCCACAAAAGATTTAATTAGAATACTTATTAAATTGGGTTTGTTGCAATTTGGGTTTTTTAAAAATATTTTTTTTATTTTTTAGAGATGGCATCTTGCTCTGTCTCATAGGCTGAAGTGCAGTGGCATGGTCATAGCTCACTGCAGCCTCGAAATCCTGGGCTCAAGCAATCCTCCCACCTCAGCCTCCCAACTAGCTGGGACTTCAGGCATGAGCCACCACATCCGGCTAATTGTTTTGTTTTTATTTTTGTAGAGATGGAGGCTTACCGTGTTACCCAGACCTGTCTCAATCTCCTGGGCTCAAGTAATCCTCTCATCTTGGCCTTCCAAAGTACTGGGATTTGATTATAGACATAAACCACTGGGCTGGTTTTGTTGTAATTTTATTTTTAAATTAAAATATATCAAAATAAGGACAGTGTTGTTAACTAAAGTTAAACTGTATATGTCGGTTATTACTGTATTTTATAAAATCATGAGATAGCTTGAGTCCCTCCTAGGAAATGCAGAGACCGACCTATAAGAGATAGTAATAGAATGTAAAAAAGGACTCAGGTGTTTAAACAGGTAAGTGGCAAAATTAAAATTGACAATAAAAGTAAACATATTCATAATGATTGGATTTGCATATTATTCCCAACTGCCTTCAAAAATTCAAGTTGTAATTTTTCTTTTTTCCCTTTTCTTTTGAGTTGGGGGGTCTCACCCTGTTACCCAGGCTGGAATTCAGTTGCAAGATCACAGCTCACCACAACCTCGATCTCCTGGGCTCAGGCAATCCTCCCGCCTCAGCCTCTCAAGTGGCTGGAACTATAGGCAAGTGCCACCACATCTACTTTTTTTTTTTTTTTTTGTAGAGATGAGGCCTCATTATGTTGCCCAAGCTGGTCTCGAACTCCTGGCCTCAAGCAATCCGCCTGCCTTGGCCTCCCAAAGTGCTGGGATTACAAGCATGAGCCACCATGCCCAGCTCAGGTTGTAATTGGAGAGAGCAGTAAGTACCATGAATAACTGGCTGAACGTGCCGTGTTTAACTTCAAAACCCACGGGGCTACTCCACTAACCAGTCTTCTCTGTGAAAATGCCTTCTTGAGAGTTGTTTTTTGCTTTCACAGTGCACTACTTCATCTCATCCTTTCAAAGCCAGTTTTCTATCTAAAAGGCAGCTGTTTGATTTAACCTCAGTATAATCTTTGGGCAACATTTTCTTTCTTTCTTTTTTTCCGAACTGGAGTCTCACTCTGTCTCCCAGGCTGAAGTGCAGTGGCATGCTCACGGTCACTGCAGCCTCGACATGCTGGGCTCAGGCAATTCTTCCACCTCAGCCTTCCAAGTAGCTGGAACCACAGGTGCATGCCACCAAGTACCACTATTTTTTTTTTTTATTATAGAGATGAGGTCTTGCCATATTGCCCAGGCTATTCTCAAACCCGTGAATTCAGGCACTCCTCTCACCTCCACCTCCCAAAGTGCTGGGATTACAGGCGTGAGCCACCCCACCCAGTTGGGCAACTTTTTCTTAACGTGCTATGATCAATTTTCACCCTGCCTTCCTATCATGAGCTAATGGGAAGGGTGTGCTCAGGGGTCTCATTACCCCAAGGGCAACAGGGTGTCAATGAACCATTAGGCCTATCTGCCTCAGCTAGAACAGACCCTGCCCACCTCATTGGAAGTCCTCTCTTACTTGATACAATCCTCTGAAATACAGAATTGCAACTAATTTTTCCACAAAACATGACAAATTTAACGATGTTCCCTGTTTTCGGAGGGTAGGGTACATTGAGACATTTCCAGAAAGAAAATCATTTGGGTAAATGATCAAACACCCACACAGAGTCAAGTTCTCACTACAGAACATTGAGCTATTACCAGAAAGAAAATCATTTGGACAAGTGATCACACACCCAGTGAAGTAGAGTTCTTACGAATCAGATCAGCCTGAGTCTGTCACAGATAGGCCTAATGACTGTCTTTTGGTCTCCCTCTCTCTGCCTGTCCCTCCCTTAGGATCCCAAGACACATCTCTATCCTTTCCCCTTCTCCCCTGCTTGCCCCACCATCCCACTTTTTTCCCTCACTCTCAAACTCAGGTTTCCACTGAGTCCTCTGAATCTGATTAATGAACAGCCTAAGCTAGAGAGAGAAAAGGAAGTGAGTGTGTGTGTGTGTGTGTGTGTGTGTGTGTGTGTGTAGGGGAACACTGCAGACTTCCTGACTCTGTCCACAACGGAGAAGAGAAACAATTGGCCTCCTGGTTCAGTCTCAAGGTCAAAATGACCGAGCCAAACCAATCTTTTATTTATTTATTTATTTTTTATCTTTTTTTTTTTTTTGAGTCGGAGTCTTACTCTGTCACCCAGGCTGGAGTGCTGTGGCATGCTCACGGTCACCGCAGCCTCGACCTGCTGGGCTCCAGAGAGCCTTCCTTCTCATGCGGGGTACCACACCCGGCTTATTTTCTGATTTATTGTAGAGATAAGGTCTCGCCAAGTTGCCCAGGCTGGTCTCAAACCCCCTGAGCTCAGGCAATCCTCTCGCCTCAGCCTCCCAAAGTGCTGGGATTACAGGCTTGAGCCACCATGCCCGGCTGATCTTTTAACATTGAATCTAGTGTGTAATTTTGCTGAAGAGTATTGTACTTTTTTTCTCCATCATGTTCTTTTTGTATGATGCTGGTTTGGGGTGGACCAAGTGACCAGCAGAGGTGTGGGTAACTATCCTGTTCCAGAAAAGAACTCGAGGGAGATCAGGTCTCTCACCATAAATGCCTGGTTAGGTTCACTAGAAGCATCACTTCATGTTTTCATATCTCCTGACCTGTGTTTGTCAGCCCGAGTGGCGGGCCTACATCTTTGCTTGCATCCAACTGTCATCAAGCACAAAACACAACTGCAAAATTGGTCTATTTTTATAATCTCCCTAGAGCATTTCTCCCTTACTTTTGTTACCAAACTATTATCACACGATGTTACTTATCAATTTCTATCCTATACCAAAGGTTTCTACTTGCATCCTTTATATTATCTACTGGACTGTAAGCTATCTAATG
Source organism: Tarsius wallacei (assembly GCA_963574415.1). Lineage (NCBI taxonomy): Eukaryota > Metazoa > Chordata > Mammalia > Primates > Tarsiidae > Tarsius > Tarsius wallacei. Next base: position 5,506 of record CAUYQG010110656.1, on the reverse strand, counting down.
GACAAGTTGCATGTCCATTTTTTTATAAGCTCAGTACTTCACATTCATGTGTGATACATATTAAGAACATATGAACCAGGTGTAGTGGCTCACAGCCATAATGCCAGCATTTTGGGAGCTCGAGGTAGGAGGACCACTTGAGCGTAGGAGTTTGAAACCAGCCTAGGCAACATAGTGAGACCCTGCCTCTACAAAAAATTAAAAATAAATAAAAATAAATAGATTAGCTAGCTAGACATGGTGGCCCGTGCCTGTAGTCTCAACTACTTGGGAGTCTGAGGCAAGAGGATTACCTGAGCCCAGGTTAAGGCTGCGGTGAACTGTGATCGTGCCACTGCACTCTAACCTGGGTGACAGAGTGAGACCCCTGACTCAAGAAAGCACATGTAGACACTCAATAAATACTGGTTGAGTGAGAGCAAGAGTAAATTAACTCTTTCTTTCTACATCCTGTGATGTCTCTGCTTCGGTTTCTCTTTCATCTGCCATCTTTAACTCTTCAGTATCTCTATGACTGCATGACAGCTCTCACTACAAAGTGGTCACCCCTTTACTTCCTTAAGCCGTGGGATTTTTCTTCACTATGCTTCTTTCTGAAGTGTTGTGAGAAGATGACACCGACATTTTAATAGCTTTGTAACGTGCTTATGTTGTCACCTTTTATTCACACAAAAGGAATTCTATGCAGACACATGACAGACACTGACGCAGGCCAGGGGATCCCAAAGTTGGAGTTCTGCTCAAGAGGCCGAGTAGGTTCTTGACTTCGTGCAGGAAAGAATTCAAGCATGAGAAAATGAAAGTACGTCTGTTAAAGTAACAGAAAAGCAGAAGATGGCTACTCCATAGGCAGAGCAGCCCACGTATATTGCTGGGGTTTCGGCTGGAACATGAAAGCAAGTCAACTGAAATGACAGACAGCAGGCTACTCCCCAAACAGAGCAGCAGCCACAAAGGGTGGAATATTCGTGGATTTTCCAGGAAAGGGGCAAAGATTTCTGGAATCGAAGATTCCTCTCATTTAAAACTATATAGGGTAGACTGGGCAGGGTGGCTCACCCCCATAATCCCAGCATTTTGGGAGGCCAAGGTGAGAGGATTGCCTGAGCCCACGGGTTTGAGATCAGCCTGGGCAACTTGGTGAGACCTCATCTCTACAATAAATCAAAAAATTAGTCAGACATGGTGGTGTGTGCCTGTAGTTCCAGCTACTTGGAAGGCTAAAGTGGAAGAATCACCTAGGCCCAGCAGGTCGAGGCTGTGGTGGCCGTGAGCGTGCCATTGCACCCCAGTCTGGGTGACAGAGTGAGATCCAACTAAAAAAAAAAAAAAAAATGGCTGGGCTCGGTGACTCACCCTGTAATCCTAGCACTTTGGGAGGCTGAGGCGGGTGGATTGCTTGAGTCCTCAGGTTCAAGACCAGCCTGGGCAACTTGGCGAGACCTCGTCTCTACAATAGAATAAAATTTAAAAATAACTGGGTGTGGTAGTACATGTCTGTAGTTCTGGCTACTTGGAAGACTGAGGCAGAAGGATCGCCGGAACTCAGCAGGTCAATGCTGGGGTGGCCATGAGCGTGCCACTGCACTCCAGCCTGGGCCATAGAGTGACTCCAACTCAAAAAAAAAAAAAAAAAAAACGATATAGGGTAACTTCTGGGAGTGTCTATGGTAATTGTAAACTGTCATTGCACTGGTGGAAGTGTCTTTAGCATGCTGATGTATTATAATTAGCATATAATGAGCAAAAAGAATAAGCAGAGGTCGCTTTGGATGCCACCTTGGTCTCAGTTGGTCTCAGCTGGCTTTGGCCAGTCTTCTCACTGCATTCCTAACTTGTCAGTGATGTAAGGGTGCTCTGGGCCCTGTGACTTTCATTTTGGGAAACTGGTCCTGCCAGATTCCTCTCTCAGCACTTCCAATCAAATGAGCTGAGGCCACTGACTCTACTTTGGTGTTATCTGAAAGTTTCTCAAGCATAAGTGCACTAATATCTAAAATTGAGAGGCGACAACGTGGTGGCTCATACCTGTAATCCCAACAATTTGGGAGGCAGAGGTGAGAGAATTGTCTGAACCCACAGATTTGAGATCAACCTGGGCAACTTGGCGAGACATTGTCACTACAACAAATCAAAGAATTAGCCAGGCATGGTGGCATGCACCTGTAGTTTCAGCTACTTGGAAGGCTGAAGCAGAAGGATCACCTAAACCCAGGAGGCCGAGGCTGCAGTGGCCATGAGCACACCACTGCACTCCAGCCTGGGTGACAGAGTGATACTCCAACTTAAAAATAAATAAATAGATAAATAAATAAATAAAATTGAGAGGAAGCTCTCTTTTGTATTAACAGATCTTTTACTAAGTGTAAGTGAGTAAGAAATTTGGAAAGAGGTGAGCAGCTTAAAATTTTAATAAACAAAATCTTTTTTTTTTTTATTTTGAGTAGGAGGCTCACTCTGTCACCCAGGCTGGAAGGCAGTGGCACACTCCCGGCCACCACAACCTCAACCTGCTGGTCTCCGGCAGTCCTTCCTCCTCAACCTTCCAAGTAGCTGGAATTACAGGCACATGCCACCATGCCCAGCTAATTATTTGATTTATTGCATAGATGGGGTCTCAAACCCGTGGGTTCAGGCAATCCTCTCACTGCGTCCTCCCAAAGTGCTGGGATTATAGGTGTGAATCAGGACTCTTTTTTAATTTTAAAAATATTATACATGCATCAATTAAATGGTTAAATCAAAATGGAAAGTAAAATAGAAAATACACTGCAGGCCTACCTCTAGTACTTTGGAGACTGTGCAGCTCCAAAGATCTAAATAGCTTATTATTTCTAGGTTTATCAACTTGAGGTAATATATGCTACATATTGCCCCCTAATCCAAATTATTTTTCATACTTTCCAATTTTCCCCGTTCATACCTCCAATTCAATAGTTACTTGGAAGGCTGAGGCAGAAGGATCACCTGAGCCCAGCAGATCGAGGCTGCAGTGGCCACGAGCATGCCACTGCCCTCCAGCCTGGGTGACAGAGTGAGACTCAAATTCAAAAAAATATGTAAGTTTATTTTCCATTTGTGAACCACCATTACTAGGTACATAAATTTGCGCAAGTTACTTAATTCTTTGAGACTCAGTTTTACCATCTGTCAGGTGGAGGAAATCTGAGTATTTCCATGGATTGTTGTGAACATTAAATGAGTTCATACATGTAAAGGGCCTGGAACTGTGCCTGGCACATAATAAATACTAAATAAGTAATGACGTTTCCTACTGCTGTTTTCTTCAAATGTCTATATTTATAAAGAAATGTATTCATAAACTTCAATATCTAATTCAATCAGTTTAGATAGTATATATTGGCTCCTTACTCTATAAGCCTCTTTTGCATTTTTCTCAACTGTCCTCTTGACCTTGCATCTTTAAACTTATATAAATTAAATATTTAATTTAATAAATTAATTTAATCCCATCATTTATTTTGTTTTGTAGCCAAAACAAAGGTGTCTGTTTTATACAGAATAATTCTGAAAATTAAAGCCCCTTCTCAAGACAGCATTTACTTTTTTTTTTTTTTTTTGAGTTGGAGTCTCACTCTGTTGCCCAGGCTGAAGGAGATCCTTCTGCCTCAGTTACCTGTTAATTTTTTGACCTTTTTTTTTTGTAAAGACAAGCTCTTCCTCTGTTGCCCAGATTGGTCTCAAACTCCTGGCCTCGGCCTCCCAAAATGTTGGGATTACAGGCATAAGTCACTGCGCCCTGCCAGCATTTGTTTTTTGTTTGTTTGTTTTTGTTTTGTTTTTGCGTTGGAATTTCACTCTGTTGCCCAGGTTGGAGTGCAGTGACACGCTCATGACCACTGCAGCCTCGACCTGCTGGGCACAGGTAATTCTTAAACCTCAGCCTTTCAAGTAGCTGGAACCACAGGCATGCACCACCATGCCCAGCTAATTTTTTGGTTTATTGTAGACATGAGGTCTCACTAAGTTGCCCAGGCTGGTCTCAAACCCATGGGCTCAGGCAGTCCTCTTACCTTGGCCTCCCAAAGTGCTGGGATTATAGGAATGAGCCACCGCGCCCAGCTGAGCATTTGCATTTTTATGACAATGGTAATATTCTTTACTCTAAAGTAGAATGATAAGGTTATACTTTGTTATAAGTCCAACACCATTGCCCTGAATCAATCAAAAAATGTTTCAAACATCAAGATAAAATACCTTCTCTTCTTACAATGAACTGTTCACATCACACCATATTTTAGTTTGCTTCATATTTAAACCATCATTTCATATAAAATGTTTATCATTTACTGGTATTTCTGATTGCTTTTCTTTTGCCTTGCTGATAAAGGAAACACAACTAGCTTTATGCCATGCTGAAGGTTACCCAGCTGTAGACATCACTCTCAACTGTAGAACTGTCCCAGGATCTCTCTGACTTCCTGGTTACAACTGGATAAACTTCCTCCTGATTTTCCCCTGGCTTAGCATCATTGTTTTCACACTTTATTTTCCATTTTCTTCCTTGTTTTGCTAAACTGTGTATTCAAATAATGTCTAATAAAAAGATCTGACTTGGCTGGGCGAGGAGCTCAAGCCTGTAATCCCAGCACTTTGGGAGGTCGAGGCGAGAAGATTGCCTGAGCTCAAGAGTTCGAGACCAGCCTGGGCGACATGCGAGACCTCGTCTTTACAATAAATCAAAAAATAAGACAAGCATAGTAGTGCGCACTTGTAGTTCCAGCTATTTGGAAAACTAAGGTGGAAGGATCACCTGAGCTCAACAGTTCGAGGCTGTGGTGGCCATGAGCATGCCACTGCACTCCAGCCTGGGTTACAGAGTGAGATGCCAAATCAAAAGAAATAAAATAAAATAAAATAAAAAGATCTAACTTTCTGAACTCTGGCATGTCTAAACATGTATTTTTTTTGTCCTCACAATTGTCTGATAATTCAGACATGCAATACTAAATTCCAAGTCATAGCCGAGTGCTGTGTCTTATGCCTGTAATTCCAGCATTTTGGGGGGCAGAGGCAACAGGATTGCCTAAACTCAGGGGTTCAAGACCATCCTGGAAAACTTGGCAAGACCTCATCTCTACAATAAACCAAAAATTTAGCTGGATAAGGTGGCGTGCACCTGTAGCTCCAGCTACTTGGAAGGCTGAGGCCGAAGGATCTCCTGAGCTTGGCAGGTTGAGGCTGGGGTGTCCATGAGCATGTAACTGCACTCCAGTCTGGGCGACAGAGTGAAACTCAGACTCAAATACAAAAACAAATGAAGCATCAAAAAATCCAAAAAACAAAGTCATTTCTCTCAGAAGTTTATAAACACATTCTTTTTTAAAATTATTATAAAGATGTGGGGTACAATTCAGGGTTAGGTATAATAACATTGATCATGCATGTTCCCTTTTTGATGAGGTATGTCCCTCCCTCCCCTAGGAGTTTCCCTCACCTGCCAATCCCACCCCCCTCCCCTGACGTTTCCTACTGCTGTTTTCTT
>CAUYQG010110654.1:0-12440 GCA_963574415.1 Tarsius wallacei | reverse complement strand
AAAATTAACTTTACTGACTTTGTCTTTTCGGAAATAGACTTCCAGCTATCAGAGGTAACTCATAATGGCAATCAAGCTTGCCTAGAGTAAAGGGAATTTACAAGGCCTAAGACATCATGCATTGAGCAAGGATTGTAAAAGACATGAAACTTGTAATTATAAACGTTATGACCGCTCAGAGGGAGAGCAGGTGGGGATTTGATCTTCCAGTAAATTGGGCACTATCTACAGGGAAGCCAAGGATCCCCCAAAGCTACCCACTGGGAATGCCTAGGAGATAAGGGGAAGTGCACCATCCACTAACTCTAAGGAATGTCATTTGGGAAGGTACAGGAGAATTAGAATCCTTGTCATGCCCTTCTCTAGGGGCTATGATAATGTGGGCACATTAATGGGTCTCTGTGTCACAGAATCTCCAAGACATCCACAGGTGGTTGATAAAGAAGTCATGGCAGTCATGTGCAACATCTCCAAGAAAAGGATTTAAGTCTGGGCTTTGGGGGGCTATGATGCCACACTCACCTAGAGTGTAGATCCACTCCCTGTCTGTGGGGGATGAACTTTTCTTAAATAAATCTCTTCTTCTCTCACCTCTTTGTGTTGCAATTCTTTGCATCTACTTGGATCTCTGGGTTCCCAGCCCATGCACCGCCAGCTTGCCGGCTCTGGCGGTGCTGCGCCCCTCTCTGCTGCACCTCTCACCTCTCCATACACACTCACCCTGTCCATATCCTAACATTATTGGGGTTTTTTTCTTTCATATTGTTGTTAAAAAGCTGCTTTGTCTTTTAGACTTTGTGGCTAATTCATATGACCTGTAATCTTTGTGCTTACCTATCCTTTTGTGACGTGTGGTGCCAGTTTTTTGTTTCTGTGTTCATAACTTTACATATCCCAGAAGGGCTGATCTGTATGTGGCATATTCTCTTAGGGATTGTTTATCTGGGAAGTATTTTAATTCTCCTTCATTAATGAAGCTTAGTTTGGTGGGGTAAGAAATTCTTTGCTGGAATGTATTTTTTTAAGAATGTTAACAATAGGTCCCCAGTCCCTTCTGACTTGTAAAGTTTCTGCTGAAAGGTCTGCTGCAATTCTAATGGGTCTCCCTTTTTAAGTTGTCTGTCCTTCTCTCTAGTTGCCTTTAGGATTTTTTCTTTCATGTTCACATTGAAAAGTCTGATTATTATGTGCATTGGGTATGGTCTTATCTTATAATACCTCATAGAAGTTCTCTGAATTTCTTGTGTTTGTATAGCTGCCTCTCTAAAAAGATAGGGAAAGTTTTCTTGGATAACATCTGGAAAGACTTGTTCCAGGATGTTCTCAGTTTCCACTTCTCTCTCAGAAATGCAAATCAGCCATAGATTTGGTCTTTTTATGTAATCCTACACCTCTCATAAACTTTGTTCATTTTTCCTAATTCTTTTATCCTTATTTTTGTCAATCATCAAGCCCTGAGAGTCTTTTTTCTGCATGGTTGATTCTGCTGCTAAGGCTTGCTATTATGTTTTGAACTTCCAGAAGAGATTTATTCATTTCCAGAAGTTTCTTAGAATAGCAAGTTCAGTTTTCATTTCCCGTACAGCTTTTGTGGACTGATTGATTTGGGTTCCACTTTCTCTTGGATCTCATTGAGTCTCTGCCATCCATAATCTGAATTTTGCCATTAGGGGCAAGTCATTCTGAATAGGTTTCATGACTTGAGATCTGAAAGAACCCTTTGTGGGTATTGAATCATTTTAGATGTGGGGATTGCCAGTGGTTTTGTTTTTGTTTGTTTTTTGTTTTGTTGGTTCTTTCTCATCTGTGAGTGCAGAAGCTTCTGTTTTTATTTTTTGTCTTGTTGCTTTTTATTTGTTAAAGTTGCTATTTTGGGGGTGACAGTTTGTATTGTTTACTTACTTTGCCTCTCTCTCCTCTGGTCCGCATGTCGAAGGGGAAGAGGTGGCAGTGAAAATGGCAACCTGGGGGAAACCAGCTGGCACTGCCTCACAGTCTGGCTGGGGCTGGGCAAGTTCTTTCAGATCTGGTGCTTTCCCCTCCCTCCAGCCCAAGCACCAAGAGCCGTGGCTTGCTGGAAGCTCTGGCACCTCCCTCTCCAGCCCATATGCTATGTCAGTGGATTGGCAAGTGACCAGGAGGGCCCCATGGCTCAACTCTGGCAAAGGTGTTCAGGCAGACTTAAAGCAGCCTCCTCCCATCTAAGTGTGGCTGCTTCTTTCCCACAGAGGTAGGAGACAGGGCCCATAAAGGTAGTACATCTCCAAGTGAAGAACTTACAGGTCATAGGTGGAATCAAAGATTTTCTGATTGCTAATTGGTAGAAAGAGCTAAGCTCTATCTAAATCATTTGAAATCAGTTTTTTAAAAATGTCTTGCAGTGGCCATGAGCTTGCCACTGTACTCCAGCCTGCATGTCAGAGTGAGACTCCAACTAAAAAAAAAAAAAAAAGCTTGAATAAAGATAAGGGGATGTCAGGGTTCTTGTTATGTAGATGAAGCTTCTAAACAGGAAGATTCAGAAAGAATAGATGGTTTATGTCTTGAAAGGTGTCATACTCTTCTCAGAGAAGATTCTCTACAGATGCTGATTTCCCCAAGAGACAGTTTTGCAGGGACATTTCAAAGTACATTCAAATAAACATATTTTGTGGTAAAATATTATTTCCTTTAGGGTTTACTATCTGTCATGTGATGCTATACCAGAGTCTGGTTGGAATTTTGGATCTTATTACCACAGACTCTGTTTTGTCAATTTTATGATCTTTATTTTAATATTAATACCAGTCAGTTGTGCCTAAAGCTCCACAAGGAAGGGGATATAATGACGTGTATCCAATCTCCTTTTCTGTTACTGCCTGGAATTTAGTTTTCAGGTGTCCCTTGGCTTAGAGGGGATTGGCTCAGTCAGTTGTGGGGCTTAAAATTTAATTTTGGTTTACAACAATAATATCCTTAATCCTGGAAGGAAAGTCAGAATTATGTGTTGTATTCAATGTCATGTCTGTTTATTCTTAATCTAGAACAATGTTTGTGTCTTTCTTCGTGTTTTATGATATTGACATTTTAACGATTCCAAGGGAAATTCTTTGTTTAATTTTTTAAAATGTGCCTCAATTTGGATTTGTTTTATAGAAAACTTTACTCCTAACTACATCTGCTATGCTCTCATTTCATCATTGTATATAGTGCAGCTGTTTTTCCAAAGTCTAATGGTGACATATTGGTAGAATAAGTATTCATTTTTTACATTCTAGTTCTTAAAATGGATTCCAAAAGTGTATTGGTTTCAGTGTGCACAAAAGCTGGATCTACTCCTGCCACAAATACTCCATGTTGGCATATTGAAATGAAATATACTAACTTTCCTCACCACAAAAGCTAGCAGTCTACCATGCCAACATCTATCAATGCAAGCCAGAAATTCAGTGCCACCCTAGATGACTCTCACATACATTTGGTAACTAAATCCTATCCATAATACTTATAAAAGTTCCTAGAATGTCAAAATTTCTTTGTCTCCAACATTGCTGCACTCTAGTCACTCTCTCATCCTCTCCTTTAGCAAGTCCACCTTGTCTCACAGCTGCAAATTTGTTGCCTCCATTATCCATATCTCTTCCACTGTTGTTTTTCCAGTACTATAGCTTGAATGCACAACTAGATAGCTTAAAATATGTCACCTGCTTGAAATATACCTCTTAGAATAAAGTCCACACTTTCTAGAGCATCATATAAAGCTGATCTAGTTCGTGACTGCTTCTCCATTGTCATTTCCTACTTCTTCAGCACTTTTTACCATGCCCCAACTCCATACCCTCTGCCTGTATCTTAGTAATTCCAAACCATTATTATTACAAATATTTTATCATTCCAAAACATTCATCAAATGTACCAGGCAATTTTATAACCCTGAGACTTTGCACATGCTATTTATTTTGGGAGGATGGAAAGCTGTATCTCACTGGAACCATACCAGGTTCATTTCCCCGTGTGTGGTAAGTCAATACACTGAGACACTGGGTTGCAGCAGAGACAGTTTGAATCATAAGGCAACCAAATGAGGAGAGGGGAGGAAACTGCAAGTCTGCCCCCCTGAGGAGTTTGGGGCTAGGAATTTGAAAAGATTTGCATGAGGCATGAGCCAAGTTGTAGGGATTGTTGATCGGTTGAAAAGTGCAGGTGAAGTCATGGGATGGGGATATGAAGAAACCGCATTCTTATGCTGATTTGGTTCTTCTCGGGGTTTTCAGACTGGCTGGTATCAGCCATTCCCCTGGAATTCGGGATCTAAAAAACATCTCAAGCAATTATTAAACAAAAATCTTATGACTCTAACATCAGAGATTCTATATATACAAACAATGGGGTCTATATATATATATATATATATATATATGTAATTTTTTAGAGACAGAGTCTCACTCTCTTGCCCAGGCTGGAGTACAGTGGTCCATCATAGTCCGCTGAAGCCTTTGAACCCTCTAGTGCTCAAGCAAGTCTTCCTCCTCAGCCTCCTGAGTAGCTGGGACTACAGGTGCTTGCCACCATATTCTGTTCATTTTTTAAAAAAATTTTGTATAGACAGCACCTCACTATGTTGCCCAAGATGGCCTTAAACTCCCAGCCTCAAGTGATCATCCTGCCTCAGCCTCCCAAGGTTCTGGGATTACAAGTATGAGTCATTGCATGCAGCCTTATTTTTTTTTTTTTTTTTTTTGAGTTGGAGTCTTACTCTGGTGCCCAGACTGGAGTGCAGTGGCACACACACTCATGGCCACCTCAGGTTCAACCTGCCGGGCTCTGGCGATTCTTCTGCCTCAGCCTTCCAAGTAGCTGTTACTACAGCTCCCATTCCTGGCTAATTTTTTGTTTTTATTGTAGAGACAAAGTCTCACCAAGTTACCCGGGCTGGTCTCGAACCCACGAGTTCAGGCAATCCACTCACCTTGGCCTCCCAAAGTGCTAGGATTACAGACTGAGCCAATGAGCCCAGCCCAGTCTTATAATTTTTAATAAAGTACCTATTTTAGTAAGATATTCTCAAAAACAGTATGAAAACTCTGAGAGTTTGTTTTACATATGTGTACCTAAGACTGTTTATATCATCACTGGAGATTTTTACTTAATAATTTAAAAAGGAGCCTGCCATACTACAGTTCAGATAAGGGACACAAAGACAGCTAAAAGATAGTAAATTAAGACCCAGGAGGAAAGTTTGAAGGAACTGCCATTATGTATCCTATAAAAAGAAAATAACTGAGGAGCATTTAAATAAAGGTCTCTAAGAGTATAAAATACAGCTAGAGAGAGAGTCATAAATTCAGCACAACCCAACCATTTGTGTGTAAGGCTCAGTGCTAGACACTCTGGAAGATACAAACACAGATAAGCCATGACCTCTGCTCAGGATGAGGTTCATAAACAAATGCCCAACATGCAAGTTTCGATATCTTAAGTTTTATCATACATGCTTCATGCAAAAGAGAACATTGATTTCACCATGATGTTAGTCCACCATTATCTCTTTCCTGGATGACTGTAATAACCTCTTAATTTGTCTCCCTATTTCCACTCGTTCCAACCTACAATGTAGTACACAAAATGACCTTACAGGATCTAAGTCAGCCGATGTCATTCCTCTGCTGAAAATTCTCCAATGACCCCCAGCACACTTTTTTTTACCATAGCTTTCAAGGCCCTCGATGGTTTGTCCCCTTCTTGCTTTTCTTGTATCACTTGCTTCACCCTCTCCCTCCCTCACTGCACTCTACTTCCCTTATCTTCGTGCATGTTATATTTCCTTCAACCAATACTATTTATCTCCAACTTTTTTTTTTTTTAAATTTGGGGTCACTGTCACTCAGGCTGGAGTGACCCCAACATTAAAAAAAAAAAAAGTTGGAGATAAATAGTATTGGTTGAAGGAAATATAACTTGTGAGAATAATGAAAAACTGAAATTGACAGGAAAGAGGATGTCTAAAGAAGAGCTGTGGAGAGAAACTTAGAACAGCAAGTTATAATGGGATCATGGACAACTTTATTTTTTTATTTTTATTTTTATTTTTTGAGTTGGAGTCTCACTCTGTCGCCCAGACTGGAGTGCAGTGGCCACTCCCGGCCACCGCAGCCTCGACCTGCTGGGCTCCGGCGATCCTTCCGCCTCAGCCTTCCAAGTAGCTGGAATTACAGGCGCACGCCACCACACCCGGCTAATTTTTTGATTTATTGTAGAGATGAGGTCTCGCTTGCCCAGGCGGGTCTCGAACCCGCGGGCTCAGGCAATCCACTCACCTCAGCCTCCCACAGCGCGGGATTACAGGCTGAGCCACCGAGCCCGGCTCATGGACAACTTTAAATGTCACATTAGGACATCATCTACTTAGCAGGAAAAAAAAATGACTGAATAACATCTGGGTTTTTTGTTTTTTTGGTAATTCAATTTTTTCAGCAGCTGCAGAAAAAAGGTAGAGGAAATGGATATGAGAGAGAGAGAGAGAGAGAGAGTGAGTGAGTTATGGCAGTAGTTTTGACAAAAAAGAGTGAAGTTTCAGAAAAGGGAGTTGTAGTAAGAATGAAATGACATTAGAAAAGGAGGGAGGATTCCAAGGTTTAGGGATAAGAAAGGTAATGTTTCACTTAATGAACTTTAAATGCAAGGATCTGATGAGATATTCCAATGGAAATAAACCGAATCCTTTCCTGAAGTGCTACCCCACAACTATAGATTGGATTGTAATTTTTTCAAGGAAAAAATGTTAGAATGAACAAGAAACAAGGCAAAGCCTGAAAATTCTGAAAAGCCCACATTTCTGGAGCACATTGAAGAAGGTAAGGCCGTGAATGAGACTGATAATGCACAGAGAGGAGGCAAATAGAGAGTATTCACTGATTTAGAAGTTAAGAAAGAAGGCTTTCAGCACTAGATAATCAATAGAATCAAATGACATAGAAGAGTCAATGGGATGAGACTGAAAAAAAGCCCAGGGATTTGGAAAGTTGGTTTTTACTGATAAACATTCATGGAGTAGCTTGAGTAAAAGTGGTGAGGCAATGGTAAAAAAGAATCAGCATTGAAAAAGGTATGATACAGAATTTTTTATCAAAGGAATTGCAGAATTAGAGGCAAGAACAGCTTTTAAAATAATAGAACACAGTCTCTGACACATAGTAAGTGGATGTTCAATAAATATTTGTTGCATAAATCATTTGAGTATGTTTGTCATTTAAAGGGGAAATAATGAAGTAGGATAGAATAATAAGTAAAAAAAAAAAAAATTATAAGGTAGGGTGCGGTGGCTCAAGCTTTTAATCCCAGCACTTTGGGAGACTGAGATAAAAGGATTGCCTGAGCCCACGGGTTCAAGAACAGCATGGGCAACTTGGTGAAACCTCATCTCTACAGTAAATCAAAAAATTAGTGGGGCGTGGTCGTGCATGCCTGTAGTTCCGGCTACTTGGAAGACTGAAGCAGAAGGATCGCCGGAGCCCAGCAGGTTGACGCTGCGGTGGTCTGAGTGTACCACCCAACCTGGGTGACAGAGTGAGACCCAAACTGTAAAAAAAAAAAAAAAAATTAAGCAAGGTATGTGTAATAACTTTTTTTTGAACCAGAAGCTAAGGAGAAGAAGGATGAAAAGTACAGCAATTTTGTTCTTAGAATAAAATCCAAATTCCTTAATGACTTCTCATGACCTTTTACAACTTGTTTATGTTTGTCTTTCCAACCAAACTCTTCCTTCTCTGCTTCGCTCTCCCCCTCCTCCAGTTTTGCCAGCTTTCTTTCAGTACCACAGACAAACTCATTCCCCATTTGCATTTTCCTGGTTTTCCCCTCTACCTCCAATGTTCACTTTCAGAACTTCCTATGGCCCAAGATTTCCCAAAACTTCAATCTCAACTCAAATGTAATCTTCCTTTATTTATATATTTATTTTTTAGTTGGAGTCTCACTCTGTCACCCAGGCTAGGGTACAGTGGCACGCTCACAGCCACGGCAACCTCGACCTGTTGAGCTCAGGTGATCCTTCCGCCTCAACCTTCCAAGTAAATGAAACTACAGGCACGTGCCCCAACGTCCGGCTAATTTTTTTTATTTATTGTAGAGATGAGGTCTCACCATGTTGCTCAGGCTGGTCTCGAACTGGTGGGCACAGGCAATCCTCTCACTTCCGCCTCCCAAAGTGCTGGGATGATAGGCGTGAACCACTGTACCCGGCCAAATGTAATCTTCTTAGAGAGGTTTTCTCTGATCTTCCTATGGGAAGAAGGCTCCACCAGAGTCACTTTTTATCACATCTCCCTGTTTTAATTCTTATAGGGCACAAACCACTCTTTCAGATCATCTTTCTCAGTATTTATTTATTGCTTGCCTCTTCTGTTCACCATGAGGACAGCTGTCTCGTCTTACTCATTCACTTATTATCCTTCAGACATGTGGAATAGTCTCTAGCACATGAAATTAAAAACAATAAATATTTGAAAACAAATTAATACATCTTGAAGCAGAAAGGAGGAAACTTAAGGCAATGTAAGCGGGTAACTTTAGTCATTTCTGTAAATTAAGTTATGAGGTAATTTCTCAAAAACAGTCTATTTTTTCATTCCCGCCCAACTCAGGCTCTCAGCAATTCTGATTCAAACCACTGCAATATCCCTGTCCTGGTTCTTGTCCAACTCAACCAAAGTGATTTTCCTAAAGTATACATCCAATTATCTAACTACCCCGCCTATAATATTCCATAGGCTCTCCATTGTTCTTAGGATAAAATGCAAACCCCTTACCCAGCTTTTATAGTCAGACTGATATGGTCATTGTTTACTTCTATAGGTTCATTTTTCATCACTGCCTTTGTGTCCTATCTTATTACCCTGCACTCCCTTACTGCACTCCCTGGTCGCAGTGAATTCTATCAGTTTGCCATGTCCCTGCTTTTCTCAACTATCTCTTCCTCCTGAAAACTTCTTTCCCAATTGTTTCATTTGAATCAATCCTGCCTGTGCTTTAGAAAGCTTCAGCTTGAATGTTGAGTTCTCCAGGCGAAATTGCATAACCCACTCTCACTCAAGTTGTGTATCCTTCCTATGTTCCCAAACATTCTTATATCTATTAGAGTTCTTAGCTAAAAACAACAACAAAACACATTAGCTAGTGGAAATAACTTTATTTTAAAATATTAAACAGAAGACAATTAAGGCAGAGGGCTAGAGAATTAGAATTGGAAACTATATCAACAGGAAAATAAATGCTTACATTTAATACCCAGTCTCTCTTGAGAAGACCCTATCTCTGCTATTGCTGACCACAGCAAAGACCACCAGACCTAGACACTACAAGCTGTCTAGCTGACACCCTTTGGTCTTCTGTCAATGTTAATTGAATGCTGGCTGCCTCTTTCTCATTCTTGACAGATTATATTCTATCCAGTGGCCAGGTGTGGTGGCTCGTGCTTGTAATTCCAGCACTTTGAGAAGCTGAGGCGGGAGGATTTCTTGAGCCAGGAATACCAGACCAGCCTGGGCAACATAGCGAGACCTCGTCTCTACAAAAAACAAACAAACAAACAAATTAGCCAGGCATGGTGGTATGTGCCTGTAGTCTCAGCTACTCTGGAAGCTAAGGTAGGAGGGTCACCTGAACCACGAGGTCCAAACTGCAATGAGCCATGATAACACCATAATGTCACTGCACTCCAGCCTGGGCAATAGAGTGAGACTCTGACTCAAAAAAAAAAAAATTGATTCAGCTTTTCTTTCAGACTAGTCTTTTCTGAAGTGATATGTTGGTAGATCTAATTAGTGAACTCTGGACTGCTGGGAGGTAAAGAAAACACTTTTCTAGCTTAATCTGAGAAGGCAAGACTCTTGAGATGAGATGAATTATGAGAAAGGTCTAATACACACTTGCACTCTATTCCTCCCCTAATCACAGTATACCTCAATTGATAAGCTTTGGTTCTGTCCCACTCGTTAACTCCATATAGTCAGGAGTCATGTCTGTTTCATTCACTGTTTTGTTTTGTTTTGTTTTTTTCCTTACAGCTAGCAGAGATCCTGGTGCATAGTAAATGCTAAAAATATTATTTATTGAATGACTGAATAGGTTGTAATTGGGGTTGAAGATAGTTTGGAACAGCTGTTAGAATTATAATGTGGGAATTATAATTGAGAGTCAATTAGAGAAGGCTAAAAGAATTGCTGAGTTGCATTTTGTAGCCTGCCAAGTTAGGAAGAAAGCATTTGTGGTGGAACTAATCATCACTGTTTAGTGAGTTTCTCAAGCAAGGCTTAAAAGCTGGAAGAAAAGATCTTAAGAATCTAAACCAACTGGGAAAAGATTTGTGGGTAGCAGACTAAAGGGAGTTTGAGCTCAAACCCAGTGAAATAGGCATACATGAAATGAGTGACCATAGAATTGAGGTTGGTTAGGAAATAAATTAAACCAGCAAGAGAATGGGCAGTCTGTGAGAACGTGAAAAAATGAAATAACTAAAGATGATAATAAAGGCAAAAGTACAGTTTGGTATAACAGATTAGAAAGATATTTTACTCCACCTTCCCCCAAATTATTAAGACTGGATCTGTTGTGCCTCCCATTCTCAGTCCTGTTCACCTTTATGTACCAATGTTGACTAAAGTAGTCATGGCCACCAGCTTTGGTGTCCCTCCTCTTCCCTGATTCAGAATTGCTGGGAATTAAATTGTTCACTGAGAACCACTAGAGACCACCTAGTCCCCTTGTGTTTTTTCTCTTTGCCAGTCACAAGCCAGTGTTCACAGAATTAGCTGTAGTTGCCTGTTTACTTTCCATTCCTTTCCTTATCTCTCTCCATATTTGTCTGCAAATACATATCTCCCACTGTCACACTCCATCGGCTCTATCTTTATAACTGATTGTCTGTTTTAGGTCCTGTCTCTTACTTCTAAACAGATTCCCCTGAAGTACTGGGATGTGCACAGAATGCTACAACATGTTGCAGGAACCTGCTAGCTTGTTCTTGTATGCCTGTCTTTAGCTGGAAGACCAGAACCTTGTCCCAGTTATTAGACTGGCAATGAGCTCTCGTATTGCTCTCACACATGACAACTGTTCATCCTCCTGTCTCTTTCATCTTGGCCACTAGCTGTATGGTCTCATATAGGTCTATAACTAAAATTCATGTTGATTTTGCCTGAGTTGCGACTGAGCTGCATCTGTCCCCTGGATTTTGGATATATTGCTCTTCTAGAGTCAGGTCATTCTCCACTGCAAGGTCCTCTTCTCCAACATATAATCCCCAAAAAAGCATTAATAGTGAGATTCATGTCCATCACTTAGACTATGATTAAATACAAAGATAAAAGCATACCAAATGAAAGGATGGTCTAGGTTAAGTTGCAGTAACAAATGTCTCTGAAATCATAATGACTTAAAATAGATTCAGAAACTTTTTCTGCAAAACGCTAGTTGGTAAGTATTTTAGGTTTTGTGGGTCACACAAAGACTCAACAATGGTTCAAATCTGTCATTGTAGCATGAATGCAGCCATAGTCAATACAAAAGCAAATGAATGTGGCTGTGTTCCAATAAGATTTTACTTACACAAACAAATAAATTGGTTTTAATTTGCTGACCACTGATTTAAAGCCATAGGATTTATATCATACTTACACTTCATTACAGGTTGAGTGGATGATATGTTTCACATTGTCACTGTGGGCACTCTGGAACCCAAGCTGATGAGCGAGCCACAATCTAGAACATTACTTTTAATTGCAGCAAAGAGAAAAGTTGCAAGATACTCATCTACTTTTAAAGTTTTTGTCCATAAGTCATTTTTACTCTGATTCTGTCAGCTCATGCATATCCTGTGTTCCTGCCCAAGTTTACCAGGGGAGGAAGCATAACCTCCTACAGACAAAGGGAATCAATAACTGGTGATCAGTGTTGTACTCAATAATCCAGAGAGATCACCACCAAGGAGCCAGCCCGATGCAAAAACACGAGGGTCTTTATTCAGGCTCGAAGCTGGGCTCGCGTTTGAAACCGACAGCGGTTTCAGTGACGAACAAGCCCAGAGTCAAGTTATCACGCATCTTTTATACATAGTTTTGAGGGGGTGGGGTGGTTTTACAGACTTGTGCGTATAGGGTTGGATAAAAACTGTGTGATGTAGTTACAGAGATTTTGATTGGTTAATTCAAGTCTAATTCGTGCGGGCTCCCGGCTTTGTTACCTGTGATGGACAGGTAACTGCTACCAGAGCGAAATGCAGGCAAGCAGGTTTGAGATAACACAAAGCCTGTCTGCCAGGAGGATGGCTGGTGCCACAGGGTCTACAGTAATCTAGGTAAAGGAATGTTTGGGAGGAGGCTTGTACTTGCTCAGCATTTACATTCTTCGCCAGAGTTGAAGCTTAACAGGGTTAAATATAAACACTGATTAAATTATAGTTTTAC